>JACEFZ010017239.1:0-62500 GCA_014155875.1 Cepaea nemoralis
TATTTCTCCCAGTCATTAATAATTTTTTAAACATTTATTTCTTCTAGTTACAATATAAATAAAACCAGAGCCAGACCCCCCCCCCCCCCCCCCTTTTCCTCCCCCCACAAGAGATTGATTAGTGGACTATAATTAGAAACAGTGCTGTGAAGCATGGAATGGCCAGACTGGACGACGGTGTGAAGGACACACAATCACGTTCACTGAATGTCAGACTGGACGGCGTTGTCAAGGACACACAATCACGTCCACTAAATGTCAGAAAGAGAATAATGAAATGTTTTTGTGCGTTCGCTGTCTTTGATCTCAAGTGTAGTTCATACACGTTCTACTACTTCTGGTGCCCTGGGCTGATGTTTGCTTGTGGAATAGCTGTCCCTGTTACCAGTGTCCCTCGCCATCTGGGGAACCCACTCTGCTTTGGGGCTTTAAAATTTAATGCCCAAAATTAAAGACGGAAGTCACATTTGCTCAAATTATTAGTGTGGGGTTAAACCCCTCCCCCCCTCGGAATCAGGAAAAAGGGAAGTTTAAGCGAGGGCTCTTATCCATTCGGCCATTCTGGGCTCTACTTAAATGTCATACCGAATCTGTCCTGCTGTATGGCAGTGAATCTTGACATATCAAGTGAATCTGTTCTGTTGTGGCAGTGATTTGAAATATCAATTGAACTGTTCCCCCGAGGAGGAATTGAAATAAGGTTGCCCCCCCGGGGCAAAGGGAAAACTTTGTTTTCATTTTTCAATACTTTTAACGGGGCCCAATGTTTACGGAAAACCACTAAAATTGCCCCAAAAGCCCCTTTAAAAACCCCTGAATTTTAAACCCAAACTGAAATTTCCAACAACCCTGAACTCTTCCAACCACGAAAAATTTCCTTCCACCTACCCCCTCTCCTAATCCAACCAACCCTCTTCCAATCCAACATGAACCCCCTTCCTAATCCAACACTGAAACCCCTTTTTTCCCCCAATTTTCCAACACTGAACCATCTTCCTAATCCAACACTGAACCATCTTCCTAATCCAACACTGAACCATCTTCCTAATCCAACACTGAACCATCTTCCTAATCCAACACTGAACCATCTTCCTAATCCAACACTGAACCATCTTCCTAATCTGACACTGAAAACACAAAACATGGAACGTGGACAGAAGAAGGAGGGGAAGAAGAAGAGTAAGGTAGTGCAACCTTATTACAAGTGTATTTCCCACACCCAGGGGATCCAGCTTCAGCAGATATTAATGCTGACAGTGATGTCGTTGGCTGTCAGGTGTCTGGTGTTTTTCCACCGTCTCGTGAGTCCCATCAGTACCAGGATAGTTATCCCATTAACGTTGTTGTTCTTCTGTCTGGCTGTCCGGTCTGGGGCAGGCTGTGGCGATCAAGGCACGGTTTGTCCTCTGATACATTATTTTTTTTTTTTTTTAATGTTATGAATATTAATAATGTTCCCCCATCTATTTAAGCTGGCTATATTTTTTAGTATCGCCGTGGCTAGCAAGCTTACCCGCGTCTTCGATGGTCTTGTGTTCTAATCCCTATCAAGACAGGGATGTTTTTAAACAATCGACCTGTACTCACGGGTCGTGCTCACCGTCCGACCCAATCTACAGTATGAGTTATGAGCTAAGGACCGACATCACTGCATTGAGGACATTCCCACTCACGCTCCGTCCCCTAGTTCAACAGCAAGCGATGAGTAATACTGTTAATGGTTCCAACTGCCATCTAATTGAAAGTTCTTCTGGTCTTCCCTCTCAGTTTTGAGAGTCATCCATAACTCCTGCCAATTCCCCACAATATCATCCTCTCTACATACGAGTTTTCAGTCAGTCTCATTGCATTTCCTGCCAGCCTATCAGCCTGTTCTGTAATATGTACCAGTACATATCCTAAGGAATAAGCGGTGCAGGTACCATATTTTACCACATGTGCTCATCCAGTCCCGACTGGTATACAACACTAACCGTCTAGCACAACTACAAGCACATCTAGCCTCCCGCTCCCAACGTGCGTAAAGGGCCATTGATTTGTTTCACACCGCACTAAATACACCTCAGTACATGGACACATCTGAATTCGTGGAAAAATTGTTTCACCCTACCCCAAACATATCTGAAATCGTGGAGACCGGCTTCACCCCACACCAAACATACCTCAATGGAAGGACAACCGCCCCCCCCCACACACACACACACACACACAACATACCTCAAAGCGTGGAAAACTGGATTCCTCCTACACCAAACACACCTCAATGCGTAGAAAACTTGTTTCACCCCACACTAAACACACCTGAAAACGTGGAAAACTGGTTTCACTCCATACCAAACACACCTGAAAGCGTGGAAAACTTGTTTCCCCTCACCACAAAACCACCTAAATGCGAGGACAACTGGTTTTCCCCCACACCAAACACACTTCAATGCGAGGACAACTGGTTTCCCCCCACACCAAACACACTTCAATGCGAGGACAACTGGTTTCCCCCCACACCAAGCACACTTCAATGCGAGGACACCTGGTTTCCCGCCACACCAAACACACTTCAATGCCAGGACAACTGGTTTCCCCCCACACCAAACACATCTCAATGCGATGACAACTGGTTTCCCCCACACAAAACACACTTCAATGCGAGGACAACTGGTTTCCCCCACACTAAACACACTTCAATGCGAGGACAACGGGTTTCCCCCCACACCAAACACACTTCAATGCGAGGACAACTGGTTTCCCCCCACACCAAACACACTTCAATGCGAGGACAACTGGTTTCCCCCCACACCAAACACATCTCAATGCGATGACAACTGGTTTCCCCCCACACAAAACACACTTCAATGCGAGGACAACTGGTTTCCCCCCACATAAAACACACTTCAATGCGAGAACAACGGGTTTCCCCCCACACCAAACACACTTCAATGCGAGGACAACTGGTTTCCCCCCACACCAAGCACACTTCAATGCGAGGACACCTGGTTTCCCGCCACACCAAACACACTTCAATGCCAGGACAACTGGTTTCCCCCCACCCAACACACTTCAATGCGAGGACAACTGGTTTCCCCCCACACCAACACACCCCAATGCGAGGACAACTGTTTCCCCCCCCCCCCACAACACACTTCAATGCGAGGACAACTGTTCCCCCCCACACACAAACAACTCAATGGGACAACTGGTTCCCCCTCCAACAAACACTAATGCGAGGCAACGTTTCCCCCCACATAAACACAACTTATGCGCCCACAACAGGTTTCCCCCCACACCAAACACACTTCAACCAACCAAACTTCCCCCCACCCAAGCAGCACTTCAATGCGAGGACACCGGTTTCCCGCCACACCAAACCACTCAACCCAGGACAACTGGTTATGCCCCCGACACCAAACACATCTCAATGCGAGACAACTGGTCCCCACACAAAACACCTTCAATGCGAGGACAACTGTTCCCCTCCACACAAAACACACTTCAGTGCGAGGACAACTGGTTCCCCCCACCAAACACACTTCAATGCGAGGACAATGGTTTCCCCCACACATAAAACAGCTTCCATTCGAGAACACGGGTTTCCCCCCACAAGCAACACACTTCAATTCCGAGACAACTGTTTCCCCCCACACAAAACACACCTCAGCGAGACAACTGGTTTTCCCCCCACCAAACACATTCAATGCGAGGCAAACTGTTCCCACCCACACCAAACACACTTCAATGCTAGGACAACTGTTTTTCTCACCCCAACAAAACACACCTCATGCGAGGCAAACTGGTTTCCCCCTACAATTACAAACACACTTCAATGCGAGGACAACTGTTCCCCCCACACCAAACACACCTTCAATGCGAGGACCACCTGGTTCCCCCCACGACCAAAACACACCTCAATGCGAGGAAACATTGGTCCCACCACACACACCAAACCACACTTTCAATGCGAGGACACTGTTCCACCACACACCAAACACACTGCTTAATGCGAGGACACTGGTTTCCCCCCACAACCAAACACCCCTCAATGCGAGGACAACTGGTTCCCCCCCCCCACAACTAAAACACCTTCCAATGCGAGGACAACTGGTTTCTCCACACATAAAACACACTTCAGATGACGAGGAACAAAACTGGTTTGCCCCCCCCCCCCCCACACCAAACACACCTCAATGCGAGTACAACTGGTTTCGCCCCACACAATTCACACTTCAATGCGAGGACAACGGCTTTCCCCCCAAACCAAACACACTTCAATGCGAGGACAACGGGTCTCCCCCAACACCAAACACAACTTCAATGCGAGGAAAACTGGTTTCTCCCTACACAAAACACACCTCAATGCGAGGACAACTGGTTTCCCCTACACATAAAACCAACTTCATGCGGGAAACAACGGGTTTCCCCCCACACCAAACCACACCTTCAATGCGAGGGACAACTGGTTCCCCCACACCAAGCACACCTCAATGGCGAGGACAAACCTGGTTCCCCCCGCCACCCCAAACACACTTCAATGCCGAGGACACTGGTTTCCGCCCACATGCCAAACACATTCTTACAATGCGAGGACAACTGTTTCCCCCCACACAAAACACACCTTCAATGCGAGGACAACTGGTTTCCCTCCCACACAAACACACTTCAATGCGAGGACAACTGGTTCCCCCCACACAAACAACAACAACTTCAATGCGAGGACAACATGGTTCCCCCCACAAAAACACACTTCAATGCGAGAACAACGGGTTTCCCCCCACACCAAACACACTTCAATCCGAGGACAACTGGTTTCCCCCCACACAAAACACACCTCAATGCGAGGACAACTGGTTTCCCCCCACACAAAACACATTTCAATGCGAGGACAACTGGTTCCCCCCACACCAAACACACTTCAATGCGAGGACAACTGTTTTCCCCCACACAAAACACACCTCAATGCGAGGACAACTGGTTTCCCCCTACACAAAACACACTTCAATGCGAGGACAACTGGTTTCCCCCCACACATAACACACTTCAATGCGAGGACAACTGGTCCCCCCCCCCACACCAAACACACTTCAATGCGAGGACAACTGGTTTCTCCTACACCAAACACACCTCAATTCGAGGACAACTGGTTTCTCCTACACCAACCACACTTCAATGCGAGGAACAACTGGTTCCCCCCACACCAAACACACTTCAGGCGAGGACAACTGGTTCCCCCTCCACACCAAACCACTACTTCAATGCGAGGACAACTGGTTAAGCCCCACACCTAACACACTTCAATGCGAGGACAACTGGGTCCCCCCCCCCCCCCACACCAAACACAAGGCTTTAATGCGAGGACCAACTGGGTTCCCCCTACACCAAACACACTTCAATGGCGAGGGCAAATGGTTCCCCTCACACCAAACACACCTCCCAAATGCGAGGACAACGGGTTCCCCCCCCCCCCCACACCAAACACACTTCACTGCGAGGGCAACCTGGTTACCCCCACACACAAACCACACTTCAATGCGACGTACAACTGGTTCCCCCCAGACCAAAACACACTTCAATGCGAGGACAACTTGGTTCCCCCCTACACCAAACATACTTCAATGCGAGGACAATTGGCTCCCCCCACACCAAACACACTTCAATGCGAGGACAACTGGTTTCCCCACACCAAACACACTTCAATACGAGGACAACTGGTTCCCCCCACACCAATCACACTTCAATGCGAGGACAACTGGTTCCCCCCTCACCAAACACACTTCAATGCGAGGACAACTGGTTCCCCCCGACACCAAACACACCTCAATGCGAGGACAACTGGTTCCCCCCACACCAAACACACTTCAATGCGAGGACAACTGGTTCCCCCCACACCAAACACACCTCAATGCGAGGACAACTGGTTCCCCCCACACCAAACACACCTCAATGCGAGGACAACTGTTCCCCCCACACCAAACACACCTCAATGCGAGGGCAACTGGTTCCCCCGACACCAAACACACTTCAATGCGAGGACAACTGGTTCCCCCCACACCAACACACTTCAATGCGATGACAACTGGTTCCCCCCACACCAAACACACTTCAATTCGAGGACAACTGGTTCCCCCCCACCACACACCACTTCAATGCGAGGACAACTGGTTCCCCCCCCCCCCACCACACAAACACACTCAATGCGAGGACAACTGGTCCCCCCCCCACACCAAACACACTTCAATGCGAGGACAACTGTTCCCCCCCCCCCCCCACACCAAACACACTTCAATGCGAGGATAACTGGTCCCCCCCCCCCCCACACCAAACACACCTCAATGCGAGGACAACTGGTCCCCCCCCCCACACCAAACACACCTCAATGCGAGGACAACTGGTCCCCCCCCCTCACACCAAACACACCTCAATGCGAGGACAACTGGTTCCCTCCACACCAAACACACCTTTCAATGCGAGGACAACGGGTTCCCCCCCCCCCCACACCAAAACACCTCAATGCGAGGACAACTGGTTCCCTCACACCAACACACTTCAATGCGAGGACAACTGTTCCCCCCCCCCCACACCAAACACACTTCAATGCGAGACAACTGGTCCCGACAAAACAACTCAATCGGGGAACGGGTTCCTTACTTTACATTTTCCGCTCGCTAGCTTTGAGTTCGAGCAAGGGCCACATATGACTGATGTATGGGTGTGGGCTAGTTGTCCCTTCTACCAGTGTCCCTGGACATCAGGCCTACACATGACTGATGTATGGGTGTGGGCTAGTTGTCCCTTCTACCAGTGTCCCTGGACATCAGGCCTACACATGACTGATGTATGGGTGTGGGCTAGTTGTCCCTTCTACCAGTGTCCCTCGACATCAGGCCCACACATGACTGATGTATGGGTGTGGGCTAGTTGTCCCTTCTACCAGTGTCCCTGGACATCAGGCCTACACATGACTGATGTATGGGTGTGGGCTAGTTGTCCCTTCTACCAGTGTCCCTGGACATCAGGCCTACACATGACTGATGTATGGGTGTGGGCTAGTTGTCCCTTCTACCAGTGTCCCTGGACATCAGGCCTACACATGACTGATGTATGGGTGTGGGCTAGTTGTCCCTTCTACCAGTGTCCCTGGACATCAGGCCTACACATGACTGATGTATGGGTGTGGGCTAGTTGTCCCTTCTACCAGTGTCCCTCGACATCAGGCCCACACATGACTTATGTATGGGTGTGGGCTAGTTGTCCCTTCTACCAGTGTCCCTCGACATCAGGCCCACACATGACTGATGTATGGGTGTGGGCTAGTTGTCCCTTCTACCAGTGTCCCTCGACATCAGGCCCACACATGACTGATGTATGGGTGTGGGCTAGTTGTACCTTCTACCAGTGTCCCTCGACATCAGGCCCACACATGACTGATGTATGGGTGTGGGCTAGTTGTACCTTCTACCAGTGTCCCTGGACATCAGGCCACCACATTCCGTCTGAGATACTTGAAAATTTCATACCCAAGTCAAGGACCAGAAGTCAATAATTAGTCCAACTGACCGATGTTGGAGTTGAACCCGCTACGTCTGAACCCGCCATCAGACTGCCGGAAGTTTGAAAGCAAGCCAGCGATTTTATCCATCAGGCCTTGCTGACCTATGTTTCTTTGTAATGTTTTATTTGCTTCTCTAGCTTATTTGTCTTCCACAAATGTCTGATTTCCGTATTCCACTGATTTTTGATATGCCCCATCAATTTGAATGTCTTTGCGTGAAAGTTTTGATGAGCTTTCTAGTAATACATCATCATCATCAAGTACCATGCCGACTGACGTAGTTGTTCATGACTCTCCACAGATCTCGGTCTTTGGTTTTCTGGATCAACTCTACCGTTGATATCCCTCCATGCCACCGTCGCAATCAAACCAGCATCAGTCCTCTTGGTCTGCCTCTGCCTCTCTTCCCCTCGATCTTTCCAGTTGTCACGATATCCTCCAATGTCTCTCTTCACATCACATGACCAAAAAAAGTTGTTTGCCGCTTTCTCATTGTTGTATATAATGTTCTAGTTTCATTAGCCTCTTTCAGGCATTCGTTGTTAGTTACTTTAGCAGTCCAAGGAATTCGCAACATTTGTGTCAGGAATATGAAAATAGTAACACATGCTGTTGTTTATTCATGTTCTTCTCTCACAAGGGTATACAAAACGTCCCAACAACAACCACGCTACGACTGCTTGCAGTTTCTTCTTCATTTAATTAGCTATTGTCTATCATTGGCTCCCAGACAGAAGAACAGACCGTACATAACCATTGTATAATAGGAATTCCCTGCGTGTGATGGTATGTCAGTCCCTGTTTAGGATAAAAATAATCGTATTTCCTCCATTGCAGATGGTCATGTGACTTTATTCCCCACACATAACGTAACTGGTGCTGAAGTCTCTGTTAACTTGTTGATCGATGCCCATGTTGTCTCCAGCTTACACTGGCCCACTCGTTCCTGGCTTGTTGCCGGCTGCTTATCCCGTGACATCCTGACATCTGCTACATCACTGGTGTCCAAACATTTGTCAGAGGGTCCCACTATCAGAGTGAAAATATGATTGCTCCCCACTGAATAGTTCTTTATGGATGAAAGAAAACAATGTCTCTAGTTTCTAAGAACGGACCTACATATTTTTACCATATTATACCACAGGTGACATAGATACATAATATTTCGTCTAGAACAGTAGTTCTCAAGCATTTCAAGCAGAGGGCCACATCTACTATTTTCGGTAGTTAAGCGGGCCACGACGTTATAAAATTAAACAAAAACAAAACTCGTGCAATATCATTCTTACCTTTCTTAACTTTCGTCAACAAAATTCTAAACCTGTGAAGGCAGTCATTGTCTTCATAACGTTTCGTTGCGCATTGGATAATATCTGAGCATATCAACCACGAGCAGGGTAAATTATCGCATGCTGGCTGGGCGCTCCAAGTGCATTTTTGAAATTAGTAAAATATATTATAGTAAATAACGAGGCCTTGCGTGCCACTTTCTGACAGCTGGCGTACTGTACTGTACGGCACTGTACTGTACTGTACTGTACTGTACTCTACTGTACTACTCTACTCTACTCTACTCTACTCTACTCTACTCTACTCTACTCCACTCCACTCCACTCCACTCTACTCTACTCCACTCCACTCCACTCTACTCTACTCTACTCTACTCTACTCTACTCTACTCTACTCTACTCCACTCCACTCCACTCCACTCTACTCTACTCTACTCTACTCTACTCCACTCCACCCCACTCTACTCTACTCTACTCTACTCTACTCCACTCTACTCCACTCCAGTCTACTCTACTCTACTCTACTCTACTCTACTCTACTCTACTCTACTCTACTCTACTCCACTCTACTCTACTCTACTCTACTCTACTCTACTCCCCTCCAATCTACTCTACTCTACTCTACTCTACTCTACTCCTCTACGCCACTCCAGTCTACTCTACTCTACTCTACTCTACTCTACTCTACTCTACTCTACTCTACTCCTACTCTACTCCACTCTACTCTACTCTACTCTACTCTACTCTACTCCCCTCCAATCTACTCTACTCTACTCTACTCTACTCTACTCTACTCTACTCTACTCCACTCTACTCTACTCTACTCTACTCTACTCTACTCTACTCCCCTCCAATCTACTCTACTCTACTCTACTCCACTCCACTCCACTCTACTCTACTCCACTCTACTCTATTCCACTCCACTCTACTCTACTCCACTCCACTCCACTCCACTCTACTCTACTCTACTCTACTCTACTCCACTCTACTCTACTGGTACCTTGCCTGTTTTGCAGACAATATTTGCTTTGTTGTTTTTTACACTTTGTTTAAAGAGGCATACAAACCTCCCCATAGCACAAAGCCTGGGCTGAACTGTAGAGATTATTTGATGCATGTGCAACATGATCCCTCTCTCACTGACTATCTCTCTTGCTCACTCATTAACTATCTCTCTCTCTCTCTCTCTCTCTCTCTGTCTCTCTCTCTCTCTCTCACTCTCTGTCTCTCTCTCACTCTCTGTCTCTCTCTCTGTCTCTCTCTCTCTCTCTCGCTCTCTCTCTCTCTCTCTCTCTCTCTCTCTCTCACTCTCTGTCTCTCTCTCTCACTCTCTGTCTCTCTCTCTCTCTGTCTCTCTCTCTGTCTCTCTCTCTCTCGCTCTCGCTCTCTCTCTCGCTCTCTCTCTCTCTCTCTCTCTCTCTCTCTCTCTCTCTCTCTCTCTCTCTCTCTCTCCCGTAGCCCGCCTTGAGCGACTCACTATATCCTGCTCTTTTCCCTCCATGCATATGTTCACCGATGTTTACATTCTCCACCGACCATCCATCCCCCATGTCCCAATCTTCGTCTTCACCGTATGGAGACGACCACACGGGGGACCGGCCTGCAAGGTCACACACAGCAGGCAATTATCACAGCTTCAAGAATGTTCTACAGGGGACCGGCCTGCAAGGTCACACACAGCAGGCAATTATCACAGCTTCAAGAATGTTCTACAAGTCATGTATTGATTAGGTTCACATCCTACGTCCACTCACGCCTGTCTCGCTCTCTATCTCTCCTACTCTCCCCTGTCTGTCAAATATTCCGTGTTACAGCGCTGTCCTTACTGTCCCTCATTGTCTGCTCCTCACTTGTTTTAGCACCACTTGCATTAAACGAGAACTGCCGTGGTCTAGTGGTTAGACACTCGAGTGTCGGCTCAGGTAGTCATGAGTTCCATCCGCATGGAGGAAGATTCGAATGTCTAAAATTGTCCTGAGCTCCAAGGTCCACAATCAGGGCATCTGGACATGTCCTGGGAAGTAAAGGCGGCCGGTGCGATACTGACTACAACAACCGAGCACTGATTGGTTTAAATACAATATATCTAGAACAACAACCGAGTACTGATTGGTCGAAATAAAATGTGTCTTGAACAACAACCGAGCACTGATTGGTCTAAATAAGATGTGTCTAGAACCATATGCCCAATACCCTCTAATACGTGAACACGGGTCCTTTACCTATTCCACATAAAGTACTTTCTCTCATTTCTTTCTCTCTCCCACTCACTCCCTTCCTGTCTCTCTCCTCCCTCGCCCTCTCTCCCTCTCCCTCCATATCTCTCTCCCTCTCTCTCCCTCCCTCTCTCTCTACCTCCCCCTCCTCTCTCTCTCTCTCTCTCTCTCTCCCTCCTCTCTCTCCCTCTACCCCTCTCCGTCATTCACTTGTGTATTCTCTTAGTATATATCTTACTCCGCTTCTCTTAAACGCATTCGGTGTGATATACGACGGAAGTCGCTAAGTAACAGGAATTTTACGAATAACATTTTTTTAAAAACAATAATGCCACCCATAAATCTTATGTGTGTTATGTCTCAATCTAGTCCCGCTGCCTGACAACACACTTGGTCCGCCTGCCCACTAGCTTGTTGATGCCTTCTAGGACAATGTTTTGAGTATAACCTTACATCAATTTTGCATCACCTCCATTACCTCGTCATCTGCAAGCCTCAGCCCTCAAATGTTCTTTCAAACACCCAAACAAGCGACAGAACGAAGGTGCAGAGTCTGGACTGTACGCTGGATGTTTTAAGACATCAAATTTCCGAGTACGTAGTGTATCCATTGTATGAGCAGCGGTATGAGGGTGGGCGTCGTCGTAAGAGGGCAAACGTTGTCCTGCAGCGGTACTATCTCTTTTGAGAGAAGTCATAAGGTTTTCAATCGTTTCACGGGATTCAGTTTGCGCGTATAATTATATCTAACACAAATCACGGTTTCACTCCTTTCCTGGACAGATGCACCAATATAGGGCCCTTGTTTTAAACACAAGCCATCATGACTTTCCCAGTGTGTTTTTGCGGTTTTGATTTTTTTTTTTTTTCTGAAACGGAGACAACGGTCTCTTCCACTGCATCGACTGCCACGTACTTTCTTGTTCGTAATGTTGCACCTATGACTCGTGCCCTGTCACATTTTAAAGGAGAAAATTATATCTTTCGCGAGCATGACGAACCAAATAAAAAATTGTCATTTACAGCCTTTAGTACCTTGCGGTGTAGGACAGGGGGATCTTGAGCCCGAGGAATTAAGGCCGCATGGCTAGTGTAGTCGCTTTTGCCCAGAACAGAAAAAAACTCCACACCTTACCGAGGATTCGAACGCGGGTCTCCCGAATGAGAGACCGGTATTCTAGCCACTCGGCCAGCCGCTCCAAACAAATCGTCTGCCTGCACGTTTGTGGGGACCGGAAGTGTCAATTGCCACTTCTGGCTTAATCCGCGCAACGCGGTTCATCAATGCAGTTTTGCCTTATATTTTACAAGTTGACTACACAGTGCATACGCTATTCACTGATTTAAATAACTGTCTCCAGATTGAATCAGCATTCTTCTTTAGATGGCACATGGTTTCACATATCCTAACCCTCCCCCCACCCCCCCCCCCCCCCCCCGAAAAAAAAATAATACAATAAATAAATAAATAAATAAACCGAATAATGCGAACACCATGGGCGGATAGAAAGATCTAGATATCTTGAAAGACGGTAACTCACAAAGAGAACTGGATCCTTGCATCAGACGAAAACAGTTCACATTTTTTTTTAAGCAATGGCAAAGTTGTATGGTAGGAGAGTCAGGAGGAAAACCAAGAGAGGCGATGTCCAGGCAATTCGACATGGCAATGGAGAAATATCGTTATCGGAACTGATTGACAGCACATGAGACAGAAGGTTGTGGACAGACATCATCACCAGCGCCGTACGTCATGGATTAGAAGACGAAGACGATAAGACGTTAAAGTTAAAGCATGCTTTATTCTATGGTTACATTTCACGTTGAGAAGACGCTCACGCATAACACACGGACAAGTTCGGGAATAGTAATTTTGTACAATTTTTCAGCTTCCATTGCATATGGTTTTTAATCTGTTAATTACACAAACTCAGAATTATCGCAGGTGACATCTTTGGTGCCTCGTACTAAATAAATTCACAGAACGTAGGTTGAAGGTCACTTACAGCTCAGATCCTGCAGAGGATTTGGTAGCAGCAACCGTTGTGTTGATTTCGAAGGTACCAGATGTCGGCCGTTCAGAAAGCCATGGCAAACTACTAAACTAACATTGCCTAGTAAATTATAAACAACCAATAAATGCTTGGGTTGGTTACTACCTCCTGTAAATGACATACAGCTAACTTAATTTAACTGATTAAGCCCCAAACAAAATGTCATGTTAGGACCAGTGTAATGCACAATGCAATGAACAAGTATTGTAATGTAAATTGTCGCTCACTGAGCTTTGAAGTTGCGCATGATACCACGAAACACAACAAATAACACGATAACCCTAGTATAACGATCGTCCTTCTGTACAAATGGGAGGTCACATGTGGCGATATATAACCCTTCGGCATTGCATCAGTTAACAGCTGAGGTCAGCCATAATTGTAGCTTGGCTCCAGGCTGTCAGCATGGTTACCACACGTGCTAAAAATAGACACAACCTTTAAGACAACCTTCACTAGAGATGAACATCCCATAATTTGGGACTCATTTACTTTAGCATAGACAGCTGGAAATTGGGGAAAATAAACCTCACTCGCTGAAGTCAGTGTTGATACATTTCGTGATCGTTTCATATTAATTATTATTGGTTTCACTTTTCGCTTTGCTTATAAAAACGTCTGCCTGCCTGCCTGCCTGCCTGCTTGCCTGTCTGTCTGTCTGTCTGTCTGTCTGTCTGTCTGTCTCTCTGTCTGTCTGCCAGTCTGCATGTCTGCCTGTCTGCCTGTCTGCCTGTCTGTCTGTCTTATTTTGATACATTCGTCACTGTTAGGCCATGCCATACGTACATACACTCTCTCTCTCACACACACACACATACACACACACATACACACACACATACGCTGGCACACTCTCACGCACACATACAATAACATTTAAACTAATTTAGTGCTTTCACGACACACACACACACACACACACACATACACACACTCACTCTCACACACACATACACACACACACACTCACACACACACATACACACACACATTCACTCACACACACACACACACACGCACATAGGCAGGCACACTCTCACGCACACATACAATAACATTTAAACTAACTTAGTCCTTTCACCACACACGCACACACACACACATACACATTCATAAACACACACTCACACACACACATACACATTCATACACACACACGCGCGCGCGCACATAGGCAGGCACACTCTCACGCACACATACAATAACATTTAAACTAACTTAGCCCTTTCCCCACACACACACATATATACATACACATTCACACACACACACACACACACACACACAGGCAGGCACATTCTCATGCAGACATACAATAACATTTAAACTAATTTAGCGCTTTCACCACACACACACACACACACACACACATTCATACACACACATTCATACACACACATTCATACACACACATTCATACACACACATTCATACACACACATAAGCGCGCGCACGCATATAGGTAGGCACACTCTCACGCCCACATACAATGACATATAAACTAACTTAGCCCTTTCACCACAAACGCACACAAATATCAAATAACAACATTATGTTTGATACTGCATGGACATCTGTGTCAACACAAATACAATCACGAGCACTGTGTGGTGACCTGGTGAGCATGACGTGCCCGACGGGCAGCTGCTGAGACCACTGGGAGAAAGTCAACAACAACAGAAATACAGTTGGTCGGCATTACAAGAACACACTCGAATTGACGTTGCGACTAGAAAGCCTTCGTCAGCACACTCACACAACATAATATAGGTCTAGCCCCACATGAACTAAAACAAACAATCAAATACAATAGGTTCCAGAAAACCTGCGAATGAAAAGAGAGTTGATGGAAGAAATAAAATAGATTCAAGTGAAATATATATGTCACGTAAAAGACATCACAGTTTTATAAAAATCATACAGGAGGGTAAGTTTAAAGGCAGGCGAGCAAGTGTTTGACAACGATACAAGAGGGAAGATAAAATAAAGAGATGGACAGACTCTGACAGAATATACTGTCAGGACTTTAGACAAACAGTGTTGGAGATCCATTGCAGCCACATTTCATTGTGGAGACGGCCCCTGATTGATTTAACTTGGCACCGTGTACCCAATACGCTCTAGGGTGATAAAAACGATTCTTTTTAACCTATATATAGGACTAAAGTGGGAGTTAAAGCAGCACTAAATTTTATTAGAAAGCAGCAAGTCAAATGGTTTGGCCATGCTAGTAGGTTACCAGTCGACAGCATACCACAACAAGCAATGATGTACAGACCAGATGGAAACAGAGGAAGAGGCCGACCACGTAAACGTTGGACGGAGGGAATAGCAGAGCCCATGGGAATATCGATACACGAAGCCCATAATCGGGCACTCTCACGAAGTTTATACTTCACCTCGACACCGCAAGGTACAAGAGGAACACAATGAGATGAGATGAGATGGATATACACCGAGACACTGGGAGAGTGTTAAAATACGACTTCATCATAAGGCATTGGTCAAACTAATCTGATAATGATGAACGTTGTCTTTGTCTAATGTCTTATAAACATACGGCAGCTCCAACAAACTGAAGTGCAGAAATATGTCTAAGACCGAAGACAATATTGAATTGAAACATTTATAGCAATAACTATGATACTGTGAATACCAACAACCACTAGTGAGCACTGCAATATACACGAACACTGAACGTATTTTGGTAACGTACGTCGTAACTGGTTATTCGTTTGTGAGTTTCTTGCTAGAAAATTTATTATCTCCCAGACAAATTGACCTCATTAGAGCGCTGGTTTCACGTTCCCCTCCGGTAACCACACAGGAAGGAGGTAACCTGTGTTTACTAAACGTTCCGTCCGTTGCCGATTACAGAAACCTTGTATTAGGGGGAGCTACTGATGATGTCTTATTTGTCAATAGCAATTTACTGAATGATTTCCCCTGAACCATAATTTGTTCTTGGCAACGTCCGTTCAGTGGGAATTATTTTCTTCTTCGTTCGTGCATGGGGCTACATTTCGTTTCAGATATATACAGGTTCAACAAGACAACTACACACACACACACACACACACACACACACACACACACACACACACACACACACACACACATACACACACACCCACACACCAACACACACCTATACACACACACCTACCTACATACACACATACACACATGCACACACACGCACACACACACCCACACGCACACACACCCACACGCACACACACTCACATACACACCCACACACACACTCACACACACGCACGTACACACACACATGCACACACACATACACACACACCTACCTACCTACATACACACATACTCACACACACACACACACATACACACACACACACACACACACACGTCCGCCCTCCCGCCCGCCAGGCTGCCTGCCTGCACAGAACTGCCTTGCCGACTGGCCTGTGCGATCATGCTTCTCCACACCTTGTGATGCCTTGTGTGAACTAGTTTGCTGACGCCTTTCTATGCTAACAAAGCTGTCAAGAATCTGCCCTATGTCTTCCTCTACCTCGCCTTCCACAACAGATTTCAGTTGTCACAACAATATTGTCCCTGTCTCGTATAGCAGGGGAAAACATAACTGCCTCTTTCTCATGCGTGTGATCAGTTGTCTTTGTTTCTTAGTCTCTTTCAACACAAGACGAAACTCGTTCTGACTGTTCAGTGAAAGTTCGGCATTATTCAGTGCAACTTCTCAAGGACTATTTGTTGTTGTTGTTGTTGTTGTTGTTGTTGTTGTTGTTGTTGTTGTTGTTGTTGTTGTTGTTGTTGTTGTTGTTGTTGTTGTTGTTGTTGTTGTATCTTGTTTAATAATTGTCGAGAATTCACAGCCACACGTTAAAGTTGGTTCTATGTAACATGTCAAGATTATTTTTCTAACCTGTAATGACAGGTAGTTATGGCATAAGATGTTCTTCCTTTCACAAAAACAGGTTCCCTTGTCCTATATTATTCTCTATATCCTTGATATAAATGATATATCTTCCATCTGATTTTATCCTTGTGTCTAGAGCCTTGAATATACGTACTTGTCCCAATTTAATATCATTGACTTCAAGTGTATATTTATATGTGTTCCGGTTTTTATTTTTTATTTAATATTACAATTATGCCTGTTTCTAATATTCAAGACTAGACTTCTTGTTTCACTTCTTACAATCACTGCATCTAACAATTGTGTATAGTTGATTCTAACCGTAAAGACTATGTTATCAACATAAGGTAAGTTATGTATAGTATAACCACCAAAATTTCTAATTAAAAATCTACCCAAAGTATTTCAGGATCCTCGCCGGTGCTACGGAGTTCGTGCACTGAGCTAAGATTCTCCAGACTCAGGCTTGAGTTTGGAGTAGAACGGAGCACTTATGGGTTACACCCGTGGTCCGTGATGTTGATCCGTGGACTAAACTAAACTCATAACCACCAACCGCGATATCTGACATGTATTCAGTAGACGCCATTTTATATATGCCCATCGTAGAATGAGAACACCACCATGGGGCAGTACACATCCTCGTCTGCTACTCTTTATAATCTGACATGTTCATACATGGTTATTGATTCTTATAGCTGTCCCCAGTCGCGATGTACATCTGATTCAACTACATTTTTTAGCCTCTTTGCATTTTCCTTACTGTCCATGTGGTCTTCATTTGATTGTTTCATCGTGTCAGATCTGGTTTGTAGTCTGACGTGAACACCGGCTTGACGAGAGATGGTTGAGGGTAATGCTTCGGTAGGGGATAGAGAGCAGAAGAAAGAGAAAGTAGCCACCTGAGGTGCTGCGAGCACATAGTTAACCTACTAATATATCGATGATACCACAGAAGTAGGTCAGATCTGGTCAGTTACCAATACCATTGTTACAACAACAGTCGACCGCCGTGGATCTTCAGCACTCTGTCTGTGTCTCTAGCCATTCTGCTAGCGTCCTTGTTCCAGTCATTCCCTGGATATTCTCACCACATTGAAGTTCAGAATGCCCTAATAGATAAGGGCGCTCGTTCTTTAACATCCGGTGTTCTGATGTCAAGGTAGCGGGTTCAAGCCTATACTCCGGTCAGTTGGACTAAAATATTGACTTCTTGTTCTTGACTTGGGGACGTAAATTACAAATACCTCAGATGTCGGCGTGGGTTCACCTGATGGCGAGGGGCACTTATAAAATAGGGAAAATTAATCCACACGCGAAAACGAGTCCAGTGCGCTAGAAGTAGTAGTACGTAATAGGAGTACGTTTGACTTCAAAGCGAGCAACCAGACAAACAGTTCGCTGTATTGAGACTATTGCCTAGGTTTGACTTCAAAGCGAGCAACCAGACAAACAGTTCGCTGTATTGAGACTTTTGCCTAGGTTTGACTTCAAAGCGAGCAACCAGACAAACAGTTCGCTGTATTGAGACTATTGCCTAGGTTTGACTTCAAAGCGAGCAACCAGACAAACAGTTCGCTGTATTGAGACTATTGCCTAGGTTTGACTTCAAAGCGAGCAACCAGACAAACAGTTCGCTGTATTGAGACTTTTGCCTAGGTTTGACTTCAAAGCGAGCAACCAGACAAACAGTTCGCTGTATTGAGACTATTGCCTAGGTTTGACTTCAAAGCGAGCAACCAGACAAACAGTTCGCTGTATTGAGACTATTGCCGAGGTTTGACTTCAAAGCGAGCAACCAGACAAACAGTTCGCTGTATTGAGACTATTGCCTAGGTTTGACTTCAAAGCGAGCAACCAGACAAACAGTTCGCTGTATTGAGACTATTGCCGACGTTTGACTTCAAAGCGAGCAACCAGACAAACAGTTCGCTGTATTGAGACTATTGCCGACGTTTGACTTCAAAGCGAGCAACCAGACAAACAGTTCGCTGTATTGAGACTATTGCCGACGTTTGACTTCAAAGCGAGCAACCAGACAAACAGTTCGCTGTATTGAGACTATTGCCGACGTTTGACTTCAAAGCGAGCAACCAGACAAACAGTTCGCTGTATTGAGACTATTGCCGACGTTTGACTTCAAAGCGAGCAACCAGACAAACAGTTCGCTGTATTGAGACTATTGCCGACGTTTGACTTCAAAGCGAGCAACCAGACAAACAGTTCGCTGTATTGAGACTATTGCCGACGTTTGACTTCAAAGCGAGCAACCAGACAAACAGTTCGCTGTATTGAGACTATTGCCGACGTTTGACTTCAAAGCGAGCAACCAGACAAACAGTTCGCTGTATTGAGACTATTGCCTAGGTTTGACTTCAAAGCGAGCAACCAGACAAACAGTTCGCTGTATTGAGACTATTGCCGACGTTTGACTTCAAAGCGAGCAACCAGACAAACAGTTCGCTGTATTGAGACTATTGCCTAGGTTTTACTTCAAAGCGAGCAACCAGACAAACAGTTCGCTGTATTGAGACTATTGCCTAGGTTTGACTTCAAAGCGAGCGGCCAGACAAACAGTTCGCTGTATTGAGACTATTGCCTAGGCTTGACGTGTTGTTTGTGCACTTTTCTTTCCAGCTTGTTCCACGGGTTACTGTACTATTCTATGTTCAGAATAGTTCGTGTGTAGAACTTTGATCTCGCTGTGTAATTAACTGATTCAGTACCAATCAAAAAGTAAGTTTGCACCAAACGTGATACACAATCAAATAAACAAGTATTATAGTGTACATTTCATTCACTGAGCATTGACATTTCGGGACGGTACCACAAACACAATAAATAACACGATGACCCTAGCTAGGCGATATATCGTCCTTTTATACAAATGGGAGGTCACATTTGACAACATATTATCCTTTGACACTGAATCAGTTAACGTGTGTCTGCAGATTGCAGCTTGTGTATCTGTCTTGTTGTCGCCCGGGTGAAACTGACATCGTTTTCGGTATATTCTCATTTCATTGTTAGTTAAGACTTTCGTTTAGACGTTTATCCATGACACCACATCATAATGCAATGTATTATATACACAGTATTTGATGACACAGTGATTTTAATAAAACAACAGACACAAACAGTCATGCTTGACATTGACAATATCGTCCACAGAATACCGACTGGTCTACATAAATGTGCAGCCAGCATCAATATTCGCGATACACCTGAAGGCATGTGACATGATTATTTTAACTTTGCAAACACAACAATACGCAGATACCTGACATATGTTCTCTACAGTTGTCATGTGTAGGTGTGTCCACGTAGTACTCATTCTCTGGGAAAACTCAACGTTAACATTTCAATAGCATTATAGTTTGCTTGTATCCCACTTTTGTGTCTCACGAGGTCCTTTCATACACGGGGATTAAGTTGTCCTGAGAAACTATTGGTGTTGTCGATAGTATAGAAAGTCGTGAATACCTGAAGTCGAGGAATAGTTTATCCGCCTTCTTTAAGCCCACAGAAATAACCAAATCTTTGGTGAAAGGTACCCACAATCGGTAACCTACATATGTGTACCGCAATTCGTGATTTACATCTCAATGTGGACAGTTGACAATAATCATCGCTTTCCAGAAATAGGTCACGTTGCCTGTAAACATACGGGCTTCACTGTACTCTTTGTGTACACCATAACACTATAACTGTGTCACTTTGTCTGTGGAGATACGGGCTTCACTTTACTCTAGAACTGTGTCACGTTGCCTTGGAGTTAGGGTTCACTTTACTCTAGAAATGTGTCACGTTATTTTGGAGATACGGCCTTCACTGTACTCTTTGTGTACACCATAACTCTAGAACTGTGTCAGGTTGCATGTAGAGATACGAGCTTCACTTTACTCCGGCTGTGAAGATAAGTACATCAGGGTACACTGTGTTTAGCACTGGAAAAGACTGCCCTGTAGCAAACTGTTTGAGTGTAAACTTTGGCTGGAGATTGTTAATTGTTAGTTGAGCTCAGTGCGTCAGATCACCTGACAATGAAAGACTACACTGCATGCCAACACATACACTAGCACAGTGGTTCTCAACCGGTGGGGAATTCCCCTAGGGGGGAATTTTAGGGTTTCCAGGGGGGGGGGGGGATGAATCCCATTTTAAGATCGCGTTAATACAAGAACCGATTACTTGATATTTTTTCCCTTCATACTTTACAGTTATGTACGTCTCATCTTTCTAAAATTCATTTTATAAAGTAGGTAGAACTACAAATCATGTTATATGTGGATGTCTAGGCTTGTTTTAGTATATGCTATTAAATTTACCTTCCATGTTTACGTATACTGTGTAGGGGTGGGGGGATTTTTAGATAGGAAATATGAAAGGGGGGGGGTGGTGACGTTCTGAAAACACGGTGAAGGGGGGCACGAGCCAAATTTTTATGGGAAGGACGTTCTGAAAATATGGTGAAGGGGGGCACAGGCCAAAAAAGGGTGAGAACCACTGCACTAGCAGGAGAAACCTGTAGAAATGCTGGGATGAAATATTAGCTCCCCTCTCTCTCTCTCTCTCTCTCTCTCTCTCTCTCTCTCTCTCTCTCTCTCTCTCTCTCTATTCTCTCTCTATTCTCTCTCTCTCTATTCTCTCTTTCTATTCGCTCGCGCGTGCTCTCTCTCTCTAGTATCTCTCTCTATGCTTTCTCTATTCTCTCTCTATTCTCTCTCTTTATTCTCTCTTTGTTTTTTCTCTCTCTCTCTCTCTATTCTCTCTCTCTTTCTCTATTCTTTCTCTCTGTCTATCTCTGTCTCTCTCTCTCTCTCTATTCTCTCTCTCTTTACTCTCTCTCTCTCTTTATTCTCTCTCTCTCTTTATTCTCTCTCTATTCTCTCTCTCTCTTTCTCTGTTCTTTCTATCGCTTCATTCTCTCTCTGTCTATTCTATCTCTATTCTCTCTTTCTATTATCTCTCTATTATCTGTCTGTCCGTCCGTCCGTCCGTCCGTCCGTCTGTCTGTCTGTATATGGTTTTTTTGTCATTATTGTCAGTGTCGTATGTTATACGAGGGCGAGTCAATAAGTAAGTCACACAGCTCTGTGGGATGACAGGTAAATGTAGTTGGTGTTTTCTACAGGTGTCATTAGGTGACAGCGACATCAAACTTTATATTCCCGTTCGTCAGGTAGCGCTAGGTGTCTCTTGCACATGCTCAGCGCATAAACAAAATGGCGACTGTACTTACGAAGTGTACAACCAAAGCGCAACATGCTGTTGTGCGTTTTTTGTTTTGTTTTTTTTTTGGGGGGGGGGGGGGGGGCACAAGGACTGCCGGCAAAATACGTTCATAGGGAAATGCTTCCTGTTTATGCTGACAAATGTTTGTCCCGTAAAGCGGCGCAAACCTGGGTAGAAAAATGTTCTGAAGGACGCTCTAACATTGTTTATGAAATCCGATGTTGTCGTCCTGTTGAGATTGCAACGAAGCATCCGTACAGCGGGTGGAGGAGATGATTAGAGGTGACAGGCGAGTAACGATAGACTCTGTAGCATCTGCAATGCGATGCTCACATGGTTCAGCATTCAGCATAATGCATGTGTCGTGTCCTCCTTTAAAGTGTCGTCCCTGGAGTGAGGAGATCCGACACCCACATTATAATATTATTTTTTTTCCCCCTCAATATTCTGGAGAATCCACCAGCTTCCGTCCAACACACTCCATCAGCCTATGGACACCTTTTCCTATCACTCTCACACTGTCGTACTATGCCCCCTTCTCATACTTCCCCAACGCAACATACTCAACAACTCTTGCTTCTAGAAATTAATAAAGAGTAATTCATTAAAATAAAAGTGTAATGTATATGAGACGTGCATGTGAAGAAAATGTGTGACGTGTTCTATAAAGTGTGTAGACTCTGTCTCTCAGACATCAACTCAGTCAGCTGATCACAGCAAAGATAGACCACAGCACGTTACGTCAGAACAAGTACGTCTCACCCGTTGCCGGAACCATCTTGCCGGATAATGCTTTGCCTCTGTAGACCTCTGGTAATCCAATTTCATGAACATCCGAAATAGACACCGGTGGTATTAAGAGTTAATCCGGGACCGGTTGCACTCTACACAATGTCCGTTCCTAATGTTCCTAAACAAACTGCACAAGTCTTTTGCAGTGTGTACACAGTCATTAATGTTAATTGTTACTGTACTGGATCCTCACTCGTGTCTATCTAGCCTCAAGTATAATGTCTTGTGTTCTATTACACGAGATTATATAACACTAGGTAACTATTAGATTGTTCTCCTGTAGTTACTACTGTCTGATGCTGTATGGTGCATCTGTAATCATCACTATGTGTGGTGAATCAACGTCCTTTTAGCTTTTAGTTGCTTTCTGTATGCAACGTTATTGACTCTTGAACTGGTGTTCTTCAGAATGGGTTTTTTAAGTCTTTCCCAAAACTTGTTGAGTTTCCTTGGATCTGGTAGGGAACCTAGGATAGAAACAACACATCTGGTGATAGTACTAGTCACTGATCCTTTCGGCTGAGTGTAAGCCTATCACCTTGCTTAATGATCTTTAGCTAACTAGACTTAGTCATAGAGCAGATTAGCTACCCACCTAGAGTCGAATCAGGCTATGACAAAGAAAAATATCAGCAAACAGAATGCGGAACCCCGCCCACCAGGGACACCTACGGGAGGATCCCAATTATCCTTCATTACTCAACTAGTAAAGCTTATCAACACTTCACTAATCTATTCTAGCTAACAGAGCCAAGTATCACTTCCCTAATCTAGCTAGTTTCCACTAACAGTGCTAATCATCACACTATAGTTTAACAAGGCTACTGCGTAAAGTAATTATAACGAATATATTATAATAAGTTATACCTTAAATGGCACTACTGCAGTCCTATAAATCATATCTACATCTGCCATATAGGCACGTGTAAAATTAAGTCACTAATTAACACACGGTAGATATTTCCACTGGCACTGCAGTGCCCTGCACTCTGTCTAGAGCATTATTCAAGTCCCCCCTAGTTGATCTCAACTCGAGTTTATATGGCAAACTACCCAAGTTGTCCACGTGACGTTATCCTTTTCGCCCCCACACAGGTGTTATTTGGACATATCAGCCATTTGCAAGAATCTATTTTCCTGGCTTTAGTCCTGTCAAAGTTGTCAGTAATTGTTAAGATTTTCAAAACAAGCCAGCAAGTTTATGTCTACTTCCAACAAAGAGTTGCAAATAACCCCGTCAACTTCTCGATGTGCCGGAAACCAAGAATTGACAGATGCACTGTTTTCCTGTCTCTCGCTGCCAATTCCGGTTTGTCTCTGACTGTTGACAACTGTCAAGCTTCTGTTCAGTGGTGACAATCCCAGCAGCCATTTCCGTCTGATGTGTTTATGACTTGTCAAAGTGATATCTGATTCAGCGCACTCACTTCCTCCTCACTCACCACCAAATGTGTATATGGGCTGACCTGATGTAACCTGTGCTGTTTTTCCAGTACGGCTGTTGTGGGCCTAGAAAATACACGCCCAGCAAACGTCGGTATATTTATCTGTTTAACTCATGGCAATCTCGCGACAGCATGATCGATTGAAATTTCCAGGACTGCTGGCTAGAGGAGTGTTGCTTCTTCATGACAATGCCAGACCACATAAGGCTCGATTAACTGAGGAGTAAATTAACCATCTAAGGTGGGAAGTTCTGGAACATCCACCTTACAGCCCCGACTTAGCCCTGAGCGATTTCCACCTTTTTGATCCACTTAAAACCCACCTTAGCGGGAGACATTTCGCGAATCACGCCGAAGTTAAATGTGAAGTGAAGACGTGGTTTAGAAAACAGAGCATGCAGTTCTGTCCATCCGGTTTGGGAGGACTGATAAAACGATGGGATAAGTGCATCAATGTTGGTGGAAATTATGTTGAGAAATAAAGGGACACTGTATGTATACAAATAAACTGGTTTCAAGTTGTTATCATATTTAGTCATTTTTCTACAGCCATTTGTGACTTACTTATTTACTTTCCCGCGTACAAAGCGTCCAAATGCATGTAGTTGAAGGCGTTTATTAAAAGCGTTAAGGAAATTACGGGAAATCGGCAATTAAGTCTAATTTTCCTAGGTCTTCACGTTTTTTGCTGTTGTTGTTGTTGTTGTTATAAAAGGTTGCATATCATTTGCAGGACGTTACGCTCGACCCCACGTATATTTTCCAGGCAATTTTTACGTTTCGCAGTTCAGAAACCGACGTTTATTTAAATCCCATACACCGGCATGTGGATTGAACCCACTACCCAACCGTAACGGGCTGGCAGTTGAAGTGCGAGCGCATCAAACCTCTCTGTCGTACTGAGCTCTCTACAGGTGTATAGAATATTATAGTGCACATTTAACAAACCAGGCGTTATATTTATGTAAGAAACGTGGGATGTCAAATGTCTAGATTCCAGCGTTGTTAGATTGCATTTGCTCTCATCATTTTACTGCACACAGTAGTTCCATAGCCAATAATGGCATTAGAGTATGAAGTGTTAGGCTTTCACATATACTGGGTCACGCAATATGAGGTCAGGTGATCAGTTCTCTCCCAGATAATACCACGAGCATCTTCACGTGTATGTTGTAACTGTCTACCGAGGCTGGATGCAAACAGGACAGCCGCGGTAGCGTGTTCTCTAGATGCTCGCCTGCTGTTCCAGTAGTCATGGGTTCGATTCTTCCAGTAAGTCATGTATTCTTTTAGCGTGCATTCCGTTTCTAGTCATTTCATTACACAAACAACGGGAAAATCCCTCGCGTAACTTGTGTGTACACCGGCTCATAAATGTCAGCAAACTTATCAATAAAAGTCCTTCTCATGTAATGAACATCACATGTTTTCATCCATAAAAATATACAGTTAACGTTCTTGTCAACTCGGTTATTTTTTCCGAAAATACATCAGTAAATGTTCGTACAATTTCGGTGATTATCTCTCTTGTATGTTTTCTCTTTTGTTAGCGGTATCTTCTGTTTAGTGTTTTCACAATGTGAACGCGCTGCCTTATAAAACATTGATGGAAAAGCACGTGTGTAATTATGAAACGATGTCACTTGGATGTTGTTTGCAGTGCTTCAGATAATCTGCTCAGAACCACATCAAATCACATATTACGACTTCATAGTTCATTTATTGAAGGAGCAGTTACTATGTCGTTTAAGCTTTGGTTCCACGCACTTTTCCTGGCCAAATTCAGCATAGTTTGCACTCATATTCGACCGCGACCTTGTCCAAACTCGAACCTGTCGATATCGCCATCGAACGTAATTAAGATCGGAGTTCTCTTGCCCTTCACGGGAAACTATCAGTGGGTTCTGCAAGCTGCCTTCCCCGCCATACAACTAGCAACAGAAACTGTGCAGAATGCCTCCAACATCCTTCCCGGCTTCAAATTTGTGTTGAACGTGGCAGATTCGGCCTGTTCGGAGACCTTTGGGCCCTTGGCGGCCATTGACATGTACGTGAACCAGTCGGCCCATGTCTTTGTAGGACCGGCCTGTGAGTACGCCATCGCACCGGTTGCTCGGTTCTCCTACTACTGGGGCATCCCCGTGCTGACTGCTGGAGGTATGGTGTCGGCGTTTCAGGATAAGAATGAGTACAAGCTGTTGACCAGAGTGCAGGTAAGACTGATGACTTTTTTACATGGATGATGTGTCATAATGTAACATACACCTACCATGCGTTTTCAGCTGAAAGGCAGAAGGGAAGTTAGTAGAAGAAGGAAGGTATCGGTGAAGACAAGGTAAAGAAGCAGAAAAAGGAGGAAGCAGGAGAAGAAGAATGCAGTATTAGAAGAATAATAGTAGGAAGAGGAAGAATAAGAATAGGAAGAAGAAGATTAAGAGATTGCAGCCTAGAGGAAGAAGAGTGGGATGAATAATAATAATAATAATAATAATAATAATAATAATAAGAAGAAGAAGAAGAAGAAGAAGAAGAAGAAGAAGAAGAAGAAGAAGAAGAAGAAGAAGAAGAAGAAGAAGAATGGGACTTTAGATTTTAATTATTAGAAGCACGGACACATTTCAGACAGGACCTGGTCCATAATGTCAAAATTCGAACGATGTTTTTAACATTTTAGAAAGCATAAAAATGAAGCTAATACTTGTTTGGTAGACGACAGTCAGGCCTTAGGCTGTGTTCAACATCATAAATTGTGAAACCTAATGCTGGATAATTCCTCTATATTTGATCCACCTAATTGACTCAGTGTAAGATGAATAGCAAGCAGCTGTAGAAGCGACAAACGGGTTTATCGCTCAAAGGGGGAAAAGTAAGTTGCATTCATCACCATTTATGATCAAGCTTATGTGAAGAAACGTACTGAGAAACGTGTTTAGACCCGTGCAATTAAGTTCGAGACCTCAGAAATGCACTTGATAATTTCATCCTCTCAGACAGTGCAAGGAGATTACATTTGCTTTGGTCTGTTAAACGCCACAGAGAAGATCACAACATCTGCCTACACTTGAAAAGATGAAAAATTATGTCCGCAGGCACAACATCATTTTAACTAAAAATTGCAATCAAGACCGAAGAGTTTGTATTTGTCTCACAGTTTGCCAACCTTGGCTCCATAATTACAACAATGGGAACTCTTCAAAAGAAATTAGAAAAAGACTAGCCAACAGCAACAGTTCAGGCGTTAAGCAATACAAAGAACCACGTCAAAAAACAAATGAAAGTTAATTTTTGTGAAAACATGCATCTTTCCTGTGGCGACATAGCAGATTTGAGTCATGCGCCATTTCGCAATCACAAATGGTGAAAATTGTGGCTTTGTAACTTAATTGTGCCGTAACACAGTGTATTACAACTCGGACACTGACATATTAAAAGTCGTAGTCGTTTAGTTAAAACGGAATGCCAGATATAATCCTAGTACAGGTTGTATTTTTAATTACAGCGCAGTGTTTGAAAATATTGCCGGTCCAGGTTTTGTATTTACCTATAATGTTGCATGAACTTTACAGAGGGTGAGTGCAAAACTTGGACCGACAATATTTTCAAACACTGCACAGTCATTAAAGAATACACCCTATAGAAGAAGCAGGGCTCAACCAGTGTAAAGATTGACACCGAACACCAAATCCATTGCACTTTGGGTATGGACATTGATAAGGCACGGGAACTGGCAAAAATATGCAGGGTTTTTTCTGTTGAATTTGATGAAAATTACGTTCTGCTAAGAAAATACGGCATGAAGAAGATTGATTAGTAGAAATATCGTGGCAAGAAGATTGATTAGTAGAAATATCGTGGCAAGAAGATTGATTGATCGAAATATCATGGCAAGTAAAGGAATACTCATACTTAAAATTATACGTGGTCTGTTGTATTGCACGGATCCGAACGCTGGAGAATGTAAAAGAAACGTTGAGGAAACTGGATTCAGCAATGATTTGATTGTTTGGAAGGATTGTTAGAATACCATGGACAGAGGGTGAAATCAAAGGCTGATGTATTGAGAGCTACGAATATTACAACATAACTCTCAACCCGTTTGTAAAAGTCATGAAATGTACGCATGTTCATTAACAGATACGGTGACATATTTATAATAGCCTTAAGTTGGAAAATAGGCAAGAGAGACGAAGAAAAAAATATCTGGATAGATTCAACAACAGAGCTACATCTAATAATATAAAAAAGCAATACCACGACAGACTGGCGCCTTGCCGTTGTGATAGACGGTAGTTTGTAAAATGGAGTTTTGCCTCTGCAAGAACATCAGCTAAAGCATAGAAATTTGATGGAGTATGTGATCAATATCACACCGATCGCTTTTACTTCCTAGAACTTTAAAAAAAACGTCGCTTAAAAGTCGACATATTCTATTTCATTGTACCGGGTGTCTCTTTCCGCAGCGCGGAAAGCGTCGCACAAAGCACGAGCTCCGGAGCTCCAGCGACGACCCCCAGAGGTCTAAAATAAATGCACTCGAGAACCGAAGGACGCGGCCTTCTTATTTCTAGAACAGTTCTTGGTAACCAGTTTAGGTTGAGGCGACTTGGAGTCCATGCACATTGTAAATATGTTCCTTATTCTATGAGGAGTCGAACACATAAGCACGGGTCAGGAAGGCAATCGAGCTAGTCAATGTTCCACCCACACATGGCGGGCAACTAGGGGCATATAATAATACCAAGATTGGAGTAACCTAGAGATAGCGACACACAGATGTCTGTGCTGATAGGAGATGGTGACACATAGATGTCTGTTCTCATAGGAGATTGTGACACACAGATGTCTGTGCTGATAGGAAATGGTGACACAGAGATGTCTGTGCTGATAGGAGATTGTGACACACAGATGTCTGTGCTGATAGGAGATTGTGACACACAGATGTCTGTGCTGATAGGAGATGGATACACACATATGTCTGTGCTGATAGGAGATGGTGACACACACTTGTCTGTGCTGATAGGAGATGGTGACACACACTTGTCTGTGCTGATAGGGGATGGGGACACACACTTGTCTGTGCTGATAGGAGATGGTGACACACACTTGTCTGTGCTGATAGGAGATGGTGACACACACTTGTCTGTGCTGATAGGGGATGGTGACACACACTTGTCTGTGCTGATAGGAGATGGTGACACACACATATGTCTGTGCTGATAGGAGATGGTGACACACACTTGTCTGTGCTGATAGGGGATAGTGACACACACTTGTCTGTGCTGATAGGAGATGGTGACACACACACATATGTCTGTGCTGATAGGAGATGGTGACACACACTTGTCTGTGCTGATAGGAGATGGTGACACACACTTGTCTGTGCTGATAGGAGATGGTGACACACACTTGTCTGTGCTGATAGGGGATGGGGACACACACTTGTCTGTGCTGATAGGGGATGGGGACACACACTTGTCTGTGCTGATAGGATATGGTGACACACACTTGTCTGTGCTGATAGGGGATGGTGACACACACATATGTCTGTGCTGATAGGGGATGGTGACACACACATATGTCTGTGCTGATAGGGGATGGTGACACACACATATGTCTGTGCTGATAGGAGATGGTGACACACACATATGTCTGTGCTGATAGGGGATGGGGACACACACTTGTCTGTGCTGATAGGGGATGGTGACACACACATATGTCTGTGCTGATAGGGGATGGGGACACACACTTGTCTGTGCTGATAGGGGATGGTGACACACACATATGTCTGTGCTGATAGGGGATGGGGACACACACTTGTCTGTGCTGATAGGGGATGGTGACACACACATATGTCTGTGCTGATAGGGGATGGGGACACACACTTGTCTGTGCTGATAGGGGATGGTGACACACACATATGTCTGTGCTGATAGGGGATGGGGACACACACTTGTCTGTGCTGATAGGGGATGGTGACACACACATATGTCTGTGCTGATAGGGGATGGGGACACACACTTGTCTGTGCTGATAGGGGATGGTGACACACACATATGTCTGTGCTGATAGGGGATGGGGACACACACTTGTCTGTGCTGATAGGGGATGGGGACACACACTTGTCTGTGCTGATAGGGGATGGTGACACACACTTGTCTGTGCTGATAGGAGATGGTGACACACACTTGTCTGTGCTGATAGGAGATGGTGACACACACTTGTCTGTGCTGATAGGGGATGGTGACACACACATATGTCTGTGCTGATAGGGGATGGGAACACACACTTGTCTGTGCTGATAGGGGATGGTGACACACACTTGTCTGTGCTGATAGGAGATGGTGACACACACATATGTCTGTGCTGATAGGAGATGGTGACACACACTTGTCTGTGCTGATAGGAGATGGTGACACACACTTGTCTGTGCTGATAGGGGATGGGGACACACACTTGTCTGTGCTGATAGGGGATGGGGACACACAGAGATATGTGCTGATAAGTGGTGGTGACACACAGAGATTTGTGCTGATAGATGATGGTAACACACAGAGATCAGTGCCGATAGGCGATGGTGACACACAGAGATGCCCTGATGAGGAATTCAGAGCAACAATTGTATGGTTAACTGGCCATCACTAAATATAATTAAACAACTCAGCATACTTAACTAGTTATCGGGTTTTAAATAAGCTAGCGAGCATGCGTGCATACACACACGCAGCACAGCACTTAACCTCACATTGAAGGTACGTGCATATGTTACTCAGAGCCGTGGGTGCTGTTTCAGTTGTAAACAACAATGTTGCATGTTCGTTGCAGAACGTGCCAATCCACCCCTACCGGAAGTTGATTGATTTTTTAGGGAATGTTACGTCCAGTAGTTTGCCATTGCTTTCTGAAAGAGAGGTCAAGGTTGAAGTCCAGCTGACTGGTGTAGGGATTGAACCCCCTACCCGGTCGCCAGCGCACCTAAGGTTTATGTAGGGATTGAACCCCCTACCCAGCCGCCAGCACACCCAAGGTTTATGTAGGGATTGAACCCCCTACCCGGCCGCCAGCGCACCCAAGGTTTATGTAGGGATTGAACCCCCTACCCGGCCGCCAGCGCACCCAAGGTTTCATGCGCAAGCGCATTAAATCCCGGCAACGACATAGTTTGTTGTAAGACATGAAACCAACGCTGTCTTATCTTGCCACACAAATAATTCGATAAGGTCCAGCTCATTCAATCCATTCTTTCCCAAATGCATGAAATGCGGCGCTATCAATTGCTTTCAGTATATAGTAAATGTTTGACAACAAACTTCAATGAAGACCATTGGCAGTTTTGGTAATGTTGCTTTCTCTAGGGACCACTGATAAAAGGAAGCGAATTCATTTTGGACCTTTTTAGACAGTTGCGCTGGAAGAATATGGCCATCATCTACAATGATAAAAAAGGCCCTAATTCGGGAAAGAAGAACTGTTACTTCTCGGCGGAAGCCGTTGTTCACAGTTACTACATCAAGCACAAGACCAGGCCTTATTATGAGAGCTTTGACGAGGAATCGACTTTCATCGACTACTCCAAGCTACTGAAGGAATGCTCCCTTAAAGCCAGAAGTAAGGTAGTCGTTGTTGGTGGGATGTTCCAGTGACGTTTATCAGTGTTAATGTGAGATGTTCTAGTCGAGTTATCAATGTAATTGTGAGATGTTCTAGTCGAGTTTATCAATGTTAATGTGAGATGTTCTAGTCGAGTTTATCTGTGTTAATGTGAGATGTTCTAGTCGAGTTTATCAGTGTTCATGTGAGATGTTCTAGTCGAATTTATCAATGTTAATGTGAGATGTTCTAGTTGAGTTTATCAATGTTAATGTGAGATGTTCTAGTCGAGTTTATCAGTGGTAATGTGAGATGTTCTAGTCGAGTTTATCAATGTTAATGTGAGATGTTCTAGTCGAGTTTATCAGTGTTAATGTGAGATGTTCTAGTCGAGTTTATCTGTGTTAATGTTAGATGTTCTAGTCGAGTTTATCAATGTTAATGTGAAATGTTCTAGTCGAGTTTATCTGTGTTAATGTTAGATGTTCTAGTCGAGTTTATCAATGTTAATGTGAAATGTTCTAGTCGTGTTTATCAGTGTTAATGTGAAATGTTCTAGTTGCGTTTATCAGTGTTAATGTGAGATGTTCTAATCAAGTTTATCAGTGTTAATGTGAGATGTTCTAATCAAGTTTATCAGTGTTAATGTGAAATTGTATATTGTTATATCTCGTTGATAATGGGGTATATTTGAGTTATATTTGTCTGTGATATTGTGAGATGTTAATTTAAGGTATTCTACGTATTTCCAAGCAAGGATACAGATTCAGATAAGTACCTCTAATTAGTTTAATATTGTCATAGTGTGTTTCATGTAGGTTTGTATCGGTTTGTATTTGTTTGTCCAGTGCTGACGAAGGCTTTGACCGCAACGTCCAATTTGTCTCTTGTAGTCGTGTTTTATGAAAGCTCACAATCTACTTCTCGTTTTTTGGGTGATTCATTCATTGCCTTACATATTTCTCAGTGTTGATTGATGAGAGGTATTCTTGTCAATTTTTCAGTGTTATTGTTAGATGTTTTATCGTCGTTTTCCAGTCTTAATGTGAGATGCCCTATTGTTTGTTTGTTTGTTTGTTTGTTTGTTTTTTTTAATCAGTGTTAATATAAGATGTTCTGGTCTCTTTGTTCAATATTAATGACCAATGTTGTGTTGTCGTTTTGCAATTTTATTGTGGATGTTCTAGTTGCGTTTATCAATGGTAATGTCTTTTAATGATGATTTGCAACGCTCATGTGGCTTTCTCTTCTTGCACTTCTCCGTGTCAGTGTGGTATATGAGAGTGGCCAGTGTGGTATATGAGAGTGGTTGCTGCTTTACAATTAGAGGTGGAGGATTCTGTCTGTCTGTCTGTCTGTCTGTCTGTCTGTCTGTCTGTCTGTCTGTCTGTCTGTCTGTCTGTCTGTCTGTCTGTCTGTCTGTCTGTCTGTCTGTCTGTCTGTCGGGCAGGCAGGCAGGCAGGCAGAGTCATAGAGAGAGAGAGAGAGAGAGAGAGAGAGAGAGAGAGAGAGAGAGAGAGAGGGAGAGAGTTTAAATGTACGTCTCTCGTGACTTGGCCCCTGACATGCTAGTCAGTGGTAAAAGCATTATTGCTGTAATGAAACATATGAATACGCGCCTTTATACCGCGATTTGATTTGTAGCTGTGTGTTTAGAAACAAGTCCAGAAAGGACAGCATGAATATTTCAACGATCGTTCACATTGACCATCAATAATAGATGATCGGTTTGTGCAGACGATGGGCGGGAAGCGATGTCACTGGCATTCGGCCTGATTTCTTGTAAAAGTCGTTTAGAAATATTTGTTAACTTTTGCGTGAACGTCAGTATATGGAGAATTGGGTTTATTAAAACGGGCGCAATGCCTGGATTCAGTCTGTATAGACCCGTTCTGCTTCAGTATGGTAATGGAAATGTAATTATTTGTGTCATTCGATGTACTCATTCAAATATTTCTAATTTACACATGATTTACTCATTCAAAGATGTATAATGTTCAGATTGGTTACATAATCAAAGCAATGTGGTAGTGTCGTAAAACGGGAAATGTAATTTTGCGTCTTGCATCATTATTTCTAGCATCATTATTATAGTCTATGTCAATGAATCAAAATAATTAACTATTACACACACGCGCGCACACACACACACACACACACACACACACACACACACACACATACTACACACACTCATATATATATATATATATATATATATATATATATATATATATATATATATATATATATCATGTCCCATGCCAGCTGGAGTACTGGGGTAGACGGTCATGTCTCTCAACAGATCTCGGTACTTCGTGCTCGTTATCAACTGTGCTCATAATATTCCTCTATTCAACCATGTCCGTCCGTCTAGCTGGTCTTCCCTTGGTCTACCTCTGCCATTTTTCTCCACGGATCTTTCTAGTTGTCTAGTTGCCTCTCTTCTCATGAGTTGATCAAAGAATGCTGTTTGTCGTTTCTTTACTGTTGTCTGTAACATTCTAGTTACAATAACCTCATCTCGGCAATTGTTGTTAGTTATAAGTATCCGCAATTTGCTTTAAAGCTTTTGCTGAGGCGTCTTTCATGTTCCATGATTCACTGCCATACTGCAAATCAGGCTCCATGTAATATTTTAACACAATTATTTTATTTTACATTTAAGGATAGTGACTTATTGCATAAGCTACTTCTCATTTTCTTTTCTACTCTGCTCTTAATCTCTGTCGTGCATCCTCCATCTGATGTTTCAACTGCTCTAATTATTTAACCTTGGTTAAGCGTTTTCTCTTCTATTGTTATCTCACTTGTAGGTTTTTATCTTTTTCTTTGACATAGCCAATATTTATGTGTTCTTGAAATTCCTTTTTTGTTTCTGTTATTCTCTGTCACTGTAATGTCCACAAATTGGTGTACATCTTTTGTATTTTCCGCAATCAATAGTGTGGCTTATGTATAGGGTTTATATTCTTAACTCAGCTCGTATTCCTGGTCTTTCTTTTATCTCTCTCTCTCTCTCTCTCTCTCTCTCTCTCTCTCTAATTATCTGTGTGTATAATTGTATGTGTGTGTGTGTGTGTGTGTATGTATGTATGTATATATATCTATATATATATATATATATCTATATATATATATATATATATATATATATATATATAGATAGATAGAGAGAGAGAGAGAGAGAGAGAGAGAGAGAGAGAGAGAGAGAGAGAGAGAGAGAGAGAGAGAGAGAGAGAGAGATGGAGTAATAATATGGCAAAATTAGCTAGAGACAGAGAAGCAAAATGGAGGAATGTGTTTGCCTAATCGCATTAGCCCATCCCTGGTAGGGAATAGGAGCAAACTCTGTCCCTTGGACCGACACCTACCGCATTAAGCTTACATATCTCGCTTGGGTGTCTCTGCTATTTAGCGAGGGTATAAAATAGTCAACAGCCAGCGAAGAGTCATACTACTAATCGTACACACCGCTATCTGATTAAAAGTTCTCCTGGTCTTCCCTCTCAGTTTTGAGATTCTGCCAGAACCCCTGCTGATCCCCCGCAATCTCATTCTTTCCACATATGGGTTCTCAATCTGTTCCTCCGCCTTCTCCACCTGGTTCCACAAGCGCACGACCACCTCCCCCTTGTCCATAGGCAAAATTCCACCAAGAGGTGCATTCCCTGCTAGCCTATCAGCCTGTTCATTCCCCCGTACACCCGCATGGCCAGGGCAAAATATCCATACAATTCTCACGATCTTTGACCTCTGAAGCGAGGAGAGCCATTCCACATGAAACATTCCTTTCTCCACCTTGCTAAGTATACTCGTTGAATCCGTAATGAATACAACGTGTGTTGCAGTAGTCTCCTCTAGCTAAATGTTAAATAATGACGACAAAAACCTAATGCAAAGTAGATGCGGAACACAGGGGCATGCTGCCACATTATTTATTACTAGAATATCATAAATGAATTATTTGCATGTCCTTTACAGGACGTACGTAATAAACCCAAGGATGTTGTTGCTGTTTGTGATTTCCTGAATAGTTTACGTTAAGTAGTAAACCATTGCTTTCTGGACGACAGACGCCCGTACCATTGTGAGAATTAACACAAAGCGATCTTCTCTTTCGGCTCACTTCGAACCAGAGGTTGTTGGATGGTGAAGATGTGTTCCCTAGACTTGAGCCACAGACACCGACCATAAATATATACATAATAGATTTGTCGGTAACGAAATTAATGGAGGGAAGTAAGTGATACCATTAGCTACAGGTGATACATTGAGCTATAGGTGATAAAGTGAGTTAGAGGTGACAGCTTTAGTACAGGTGATACCGTTAGCTACAGTTGATATTGTGAGCTGTATGTGATACTGTGAATTACAGGTGACAGTGAGATGTAGTTGATATCGTGAGGTGTCTTTAATACCGTCTGCTACAGGTGGTACCGTAAGCTAAAGGTTATACCGTTAGTCTGAGGTGTTACCGTGAGCAACAGGAGAAACCATTAGCTACGGGTGATACCGTGAGCTACAGGAGAAACCATTAGCTACTGGTGATACCGTCAGCTACAGGAGAAACCATTAGCTACGGGTGATACCGTGAACTATAGGAGAAACCATTAGCTACGGGTGATACCGTGAACTATAGGAGAAACCATTAGCTACTGGTGATTACATCAGCTACAGGAGAAACCATTAGCTACAGGTGATACCGTGAGCTACAGGAGAAACCATTAGCTACAGGTGATACCGTGAACTATAGGAGAAACCATTAGCTACGGGTGATACCGTGAACTATAGGAGAAACCATTAGCTACTGGTGATTACATCAGCTACAGGAGAAACCATTAGCTACTGGTGATACCGTGAACTATAGGAGAAACCATTAGCTACGGGTGATACCGTGAACTATAGGAGAAACCATTAGCTACTGATGATTACATCAGCTACAGGAGAAACCATTAGCTACTGGTGATACCGTGAACTATAGGAAAAACCATTAGCTACTGATGATTACATCAGCTACAGGAGAAACCATTAGCTACGGGTGATACCGTGAACTATAGGAGAAACCATTAGCTACTGGTGATACCGTAAGCTACAGGTGATACCTGACGGTAATCTAGATATTGCTAGCTGCAGTATGGACTGAATGGTTCGATGTACAATGAGGATGATCTGTCGACTAATTAACTAGCTACAGTAATCAGAGTCTAGGATGACAGCAAACAGGATAACACTGAAAACTGTTTGCAGATTTATCTAGGATCGATGATATCAGCAAATGGGAAAAGCTATGTAGAAGATAACGTAATAATTAGAAGATCCGTCTTCACGCCGTGAAGCTACTTTGATTAATGGTGCTAACCCCATATGTAAGAAAAATCAGCACTCAGTGGTGTGGTTAATACCACGCCGAACTCCTTTAGTTCCTATAGGGTGTATTTTTATTGACTGTGGAGTTTTTGAAAATATTGCCGTTCCAAGTTTTATATTCACCTTTTATGTTGCATGAACTCCACAGAGGGTGAATACAAAACTTGGAACGGAACTATCTTAATAAACCCCACAGTCATTACACATATACCCTATGTGATATTTCTTGGAAACAACTTTAGCCTGGATTGACGTGAAAGCCCAATAATAATAATAATAATAATAATAATAATAATAATAATAATAATAATAATAATTAATTTGTCGCGATCATATATTTTGGCTAAGGGTTTGTGATGTGATAATGCCATCACATGTGATAGGTCTGAATGCCGGAGGAATGTGTGGCCAGTCTTTCACTCACTTTCGCAAGCGACTATCGGTGCTTTTGGCATTATATCGCAGTTCCCTATCAACCTGGCTAACGCTTACTGGACCGAGGCTAATTTTGTCAATAAACCCCGTTACAATCAGCATTAGAACACATAACTTCTGCGCCGTCAGGCAAATTGCTATCCACTAGACTACTGCGAGTCTCTTGTAAGGCAGCGCTAAGTAAAATAACCTTAGTATCGACACAAAGGGCTGGACTCCGTGGCGAATAAATTACAGTCGCGATTCTTAAGCCCACTTACCCGCGTTCGAAACACAGCTGCGGCCGATTTGGCAGCAGACCGCGTCGCGCTTGGTTTTAACGAGTTGGTATGGGAGCTGCTCATTCAGAAAGCAATGGCAAACATTTGTTTTTTTCATATCCTTTACAGTACAGTGCAGTCAGCACTAGCATGTTCAGCTGCTGTTGATATCTTGGCAAGTTTTACTTTCAGTAGTTTACCATTGCTTTCTGAACGACCGGCTCACATACCCTCCGTAATTAACCAACGCGACACGATCCGCTGCCGAATCTCGCTCATTTGTGTTTCTTACGAGAGTATACGGGATTACGAACAGCGTCGTTAAAACCTTCGCCAGGGAGTCCGGCAATGGCAAACTACTGAACGTAAACTTGCCAAGACATCAACAACAGCAGTAAAATGCTGCTGTTGACAGCGATGGCCTGTAAAAGGGACAGAAAAAATATTAAAATTGACACACGGTTGAAACATTCCGCTAGACGGCGTAAGAATATGTCTGGCGCCGGTAGCGATGAAAAAGAAAAGCTACAGATTGTGATAGATTCCGAATGGTCATTGATTTAACGGCTTGTGAATTTATATGCCAGTTGCATTTTTGTTAATGGAATTTCTTGATAACGGTTAAATAATGTTTATTTTCTGTGATGTCATCTGCCAGTTTCGGTGCTTTCATCATTGATTATTTCACATTGTGCTTTTCCCAGTTTGGGATTTTATCGCTTACCTGAGCACGCTGGCATTGAATCCAGTGCCTTTCAAGGGAAGTCAGTCTGCTCTGAAAGGAAGTGAGTGCTGTCCCATATTTGCACCTGGTTTGGTTACTGCTCGGCATCTGTGGCCTAGGAGTAGTGAAGCAGTTTCACAATCCCGACTTACCGGATTTGAAGTCAGCCACTTTGCCTTGATTTTCACAATTGTAAGAGCGTCTGCCTTTCAGACATCAATAGCAAACTACTGAACATAAAGTTGTATAATAATCTCAAACAGCCTATACAAGCAGGGGTTTATTTGCGACGCCCTGAAAAGGACCTGCACCTAACATGTTTGTTAATGCCATAGCATTATCTAATAGTAATGTAATGTAACAAAGTAAAGATATCTTATACCTAATAGTAATGTAATGTAACAAAGTAAAGATATCTTATACCTAATAGTAATGTAATGTAGAAAAGTATAGGTCTCTTATATCTAGTAGTAATGTAATGTAACAAAGTAAAGGTCTCTTATATCTAATAGTAATGTAATGTAACAAAGTAAAGGTCTCTTATATCTAATAGTAATGTAATGTAACAAAATAAAGGTCTCATATATCTAATAGTAATGTAATGTAACAAAATAAAGGTCTCTTAAATCTAATAGTAATGTAATGTAACAAAATAAAGGTCTCTTACATCTAATAGTAATGTAATGTAACAAAGTAAAGATCTCTTATGTCTAATAGTAATGCAATGTAGCAAAGTAAAAGTCTCTTATATCTAATAGTAATGTAATGTAACACATTAAAGGTCTCCTGTACACACTTGAATCGCATTATGGACCGTGTGGCACAAAGTGGGTGATGTGGGCGGTATTAACCCGGCCGCCTTTACTTCCTGGACATTTCCTGGTTCCCATTTTGGGCTGGGCCGAACTGAGATCCCGGGTCAGTTTTTTTGTATATTCAAAACCACCCTGATGGGGATGGACCCCAAGACCACCGGTTAGGCAGGCTCGTGTCTAGCCACCTCGCTACCGCGAATCTGAAGTAATGGCAGAGTTATTTCTCCAAACCTAACTGGGTTTTTTACCTGGATTTACGGACATGTCTAAAGTACAATCATGTCTCCTCCAGAAGACAGCCAGTACAATGTCAGTCCACTTTTCACGAGCTTTTTTCCGAAGCATTTTAACGCTATGATTATGTGATGTGGTAGGGCCATGGCATTTTGTAGACCTGTATTAATGATAAATATATGGACAGTCTTTCCCGTCACTTAGCAGGCGATAAGCCCAGGCGTCGAACCCTCATCTGATACCACAGGCGTAAGTTCCCTATCAACTTAATTAAGGTACCTGATATATAACAATAAAAGTAGGTAGTGTTCCACACTGCAGCTGGTATTGCTGTGATAGAACATGGCGGAGGTAGTCTTTTGCTGTTAGAAAACATACTGATCAATAAAATGATGGCATTTGCAACGAGGAAAAAGTGTGTTGGAAGTTTTACATAGAACCTGTACTTTTGTATGGATGTGAAGCGAGGAGAATGAGCAAATAAGCTAAAAAATATATATATGGTTTCTGTGAAAAATGCAAAGAATACCATGGGCGGACAGAAAAACCAACGACCAAATCCTGCAAGAAACAAATGGAACCCGTAAAGTAATTAAAGAATTAGACATAGACTGTTACGATTATTTGGGTCCGTAATGAGAAGAAATAAATTGGAGAATATGGTGACAGCTGGCAAGATTGAGGGGGATACAACAAGGGGAAGGCAGAGAAGTAAATACCTGGATGACTTGGCCACGTGACATGGTGGAGACAAGAACACAGAGCTGATCCACGACTCTGGTGATCGTGTGGATGGCGAAACATGAACGCCCGCTCTTATCAGCATGGCACATGATAATGATGAGGTAGGACTGTACGTTAGCAATCCTGGCATAACATAAATAAGCAGAATAACAAAGACAGATGGCCTGAGGGCTGATGCTCATGAGTTCCATGCCCATCTCCACAGATGGCCTGAGGGCTGATGCTCATGAGTTCCATGCCCATCTCCACGGATGGCCTGAGGGCTGATGCTCATGAGTTCCATGCCCATCTCCACGGATGGCCTGAGGGCTGATGCTCATGAGTTCCATGCCCATCTCCACGGATGGCCTGAGGGCTGATGCTCATGAGTTCCATGCCCATCTCCACGGATGGCCTGAGGGCTGATGCTCATGAGTTCCATGCCCATCTCACGGGATGGCCTGAGGGCTGATGCTCATGAGTTCCATGCCCATCTCCACGGATGGCCTGAGGGCTGATGCTCATGAGTTCCATGCCCATCTCCACGGATGGCCTGAGGGCTGATGCTCATGAGTTCCATGCCCATCTCGACGGATGGCCTGAGGGCTGATGCTCATGAGTTCCATGCCCATCTCCACGGATGGCCTGAGGGCTGATGCTCATGAGTTCCATGCCCATCTCCACGGATGGCCTGAGGGCTGATGCTCATGAGTTCCATGCCCATCTCCACGGATGGCCTGAGGGCTGATGCTCATGAGTTCCATGCCCATCTCCACGGATGGCCTGAGGGCTGATGCTCATGAGTTCCATGCGCATCTCAACGGATGGCCTGAGGGCTGATGCTCATGAGTTCCATGCCCATCTCGACGGATGGCCTGAGGGCTGATGCTCATGAGTTCCATGCCCATCTCGACGGATGGCCTGAGGGCTGATGCTCATGAGTTCCATGCGCATCTCGACGGATGGCCTGAGGGCTGATGCTCATGAGTTCCATGCGCATCTCGACGGATGCCCTGAGGCTGATGCTCATGAGTTCCATGCCCATCTCGACGGATGGCCTGAGGGCTGATGCTCATGAGTTCCATGCCCATCTCCACGGATGGCTGAGGGCTGATGCTCATGAGTTCCATGCCATCTCCACGGATGGCCTGAGGGCTGATGCTCATGAGTTCCATGCCCATCTCGACGGATGGCCGAGGGCTGATGCTCATGAGTTCCATGCCCATCTCCACGGATGGCCTGAGGGCTGATGCTCATGAGTTCCATGCCCATCTCGACGGATGGCCTGAGGGCTGATGCTCATGAGTTCCATGCCCATCTCCACGGATGGCCTGAGGGCTGATGCTCATGAGTTCCATGCCCCCATCTCACGGATGAGTTCCATGCCCACTCTCCACGGATGGCCTGAGGGCTGATGCTCATGAGTTCCATTGCCCATCTCGACGGATGGCCTGAGGGCTGATGCTCATGAGTTCATGCCCATCTCCACGGATGGCCTGAGGGCTGATGCTCATGAGTTCCATGCCCATCTCCACGGATGGCCTGAGGGCTGATGCTCATGAGTTCCATGCCCATCTCACGGATGGCCTGAGGGCTGATGCTCATGAGTTCCATGCCCATCTCCACGGATGGCCTGAGGGCTGATGCTCTCATGAGTTCCATGCGCATCTCGACGGATGGCCTGAGGGCTGATGCTCATGAGTTCCATGCCATCTCGACGGATGGCCTGAGGGCTGATGCTCATGAGTTCCATGCCCATCTCCACGGATGGCCTGAGGGCTGATGCTCATGAGTTCCATGCCCATCTCGACGGATGGCCTGAGGGCTGATGCTCATGAGTTCCATGCGCATCTCGGACGGATGGCCTGAGGGCTGATGCTCATGAGTTCCATGCGCATCTCGGCGGATTCGAATTATGATTTAATGACATCGTTCCCCCTCCCACCCTTTTTTTAGTAAGTACCAAGAAATATCTTGGGAAATTAAGACGGTCGGCGTAATGGTGACAACACACCCAGCAAATGTCCATCGATGTATAAGAATATGAGCCTAGCACCGTCGGCATCTTTACTTGCCTATAAGAAAGACAAAACACAAGGTGCACCAGGTGTGTGCCAGAGCTCAGAATTATATTTATGGTATAATGTGCCAAAGAAGCAGGTAAAGAAGAAGGAGGGGCAGATAAAATCAAACGTTTAGGATAAAGATTACTGGCCATGTGCGATTTCATTCTATCATGTAGCAGGCACTATGGAGAATATCTCTCTTCGCGTCCGGAAGAAAGACTCGACATGTGAACAGTTCCCATGCCTTATGTATGTTCAAGCCCTGGGTGTGTTTAACTCTTACAGGCCCGACATGTCTAAGCGTTCATGATGCGATAAGTATTGGAGCACTTATTTTACACCACCATCTGGCGGTTTCGGTTTATGCTGCTAGACTCGCGTGTGGTCAATATCGTGCACTCCGTCTTTACTTCCAGACCATGTCCTAGAACCCATTTTTGGCTGGATTTGATACACATCCATTCTGTCTCTATGCAGATTGAACCCCAGACCAACGTAACGGACCGAAGGTGACCATTTAGTCACTAGACCACCGCGGCTTCTTTTCAAATCCGCACAAAGACAAATGTATTAACAGTCTAATTAGCTCCCGTTCAAATGTATAGAATCAGAAATGTGTAACAGTCTAATTAGCTGTGAAGACGACAATCAGATTTGTCACAACACAAACATTCACTACAGAATATGGCGGGATGACAACACAAACATTCACTACAGAATGTGGCGGGATAACAACAGAAGCATTCACTACAGAATGTGGCGGGATGACATCACAAGCATTCACTACAGAATGTGGCGGGATGACAACACAGACATTCACTACAGAATGTGGCGGGATGACAACACAAGCATTCACTACAGAATGTGGCGGGATGACAACACAGACATTCACTACATAATGTGGCGGGATGACAACACAGACATTCACTACAGAATGTGGCGGGATGACAACACAAACATTCACTACAGAATGTGGCGGGATAACAACAGAAGCATTCACTACAGAAATGTGGCGGGATGACATCACAAGCATTCACTACAGAATGTGGCGGGATGACATCACAAGCATTCACTACAGAATGTGGCGGGATGACAACACAAACATTCACTACAGAATGTGGCGGGATGACATCACAAGCATTCACTACAGAATGTGGCGGGATGACAACACAGACATTCACTACAGAATGTGGCGGGATGACAACACAGACATTCACTACAGAATGTGGCGGGATGACAACACAGACATTCACTACAGAATGTGGCGGGATGACAACACAAGCATTCACTACAGAATGTGGCGGGATGACAACACAAACATTCACTACAGAATGTGGCGGGATGACAACACAAACATTCACTACAGAATGTGGCGGGATGACAACACAAACATTCACTACAGAATGTGGCGGGATGACATCACAAGCATTCACTACAGAATGTGGCGGGATGACATCACAAGCATTCACTACAGAATGTGGCGGGATGACAACACAGACATTCACTACAGAATGTGGCGGGATGACAACACAAGCATTCACTACAGAATGTGGCGGGATGACAACACAGACATTCACTACAGAATGTGGCGGGATGACAACACAGACATTCACTACAGAATGTGGCGGGATGACAACACAGACATTCACTACAGAATGTGGCGGGATGACAACACAGACATTCACTACAGAATGTGGCGGGATGACAACACAGACATTCACTACAGAATGTGGCGGGATGACAACACAGAACATTCACTACAGAATGTGGCGGGATGACAACACAAGCATTCACTACAGAATGTGGCGGGATGACAACACAAACATTCACTACAGAATGTGGCGGATGACAACACAAGCATTCACTACAGAATGTGGCGGATGACAACACAAACATTCACTACAGAATGTGGCGGGATGACAACACAAGCATTCACTACAGAATGTGGCGGGAGGACAACACAAGCATTCACTACAGAATGTGGCGGGATGACAACACAAACATTCACTACAGAATGTGGCGGGATGACAACACAAACATTCACTACAGAATGTGGCGGGAGGACAACACAAACATTCACTACAGAATGTGGCGGGAGGACAACACAAACATTCACTACAGAATGTGGCGGGATAACAACAGAAGCATTCACTACAGAATGTGGTGGGAGGACAACACAAGCATTCACTACAGAATGTGGCGGGAGGACAACAGAAGCATTCACTACAGAATGTGGCGGGATAACAACAGAAGCATTCACTACAGAATGTGGCGGGATGACAACATAAACATTCACTACAGAATGTGGCGGGATGACAACACAAGCATTCACTACAGAATGTGGTGGGATGACAACATAAACATTCACTACAGAATGTGGTGGGAGGACAACATAAACATTCACTACAGAATGTGGTGGGAGGACAACACAAACATTCACTACAGAATGTGGTGGGAGGACAACAGAAGCATTCACTACAGAATGTGGCGGGATAACAACAGAAGCATTCACTACAGAATGTGGCGGGATGACAACATAAACATTCACTACAGAATGTGGCGGGATGACAACACAAGCATTCACTACAGAATGTGGCGGGATGACAACATAAACATTCACTACAGAATGTGGTGGGATGACAACACAAGTATTCACTACAGAATGTGGCGGGATGACAACATAAACATTCACTACAGAATGTGGCGGGATGACAACATAAACATTCACTACAGAATGTGGCGGGATAACAGAAAAAAGCCACGACAACCATGGATCGATACCGCCAACTAGTGGTCTACATATGTGCCGTGGCTGAGAGGTGTCCGCCGCAAACTGAGAATCAGGTTCTATTATTGCCTAGGGCTGGGAACTCTTTTAACAACCATTGGTATCTAATGACGAGGCACGTCCCCCCGATTGTACGGGTAGGAGATCGGACAATAGCCTTCTCGGTTTAGGGCGAAAAACATGACATGCTTGTGCAAGTTGTGCACTTTACAAATTCCACGGCTATTGAAACTAGCAAAGAGTAGGCCACACAGCTCTGGGAAAATTGCTCTGAAATCGTAAACCCACCCACGGGTAAATAGAGCCCATTACCTTGGATGGAGTCTCTGCCCAGGGAACGTCAACCTTACTCAAATCCAAGCCGATGTCGATAGACTCACCTCTGAGGTGCATTGCTAGCTGAGACGTGCCACTCCCCTCACATGAGGAATATGCAAAGAATGATCTATCTTTTTAAGGGACGTAACAGAGAACTTGCCGGTCTCTCTGGCTGAGGGGTTACAACACTTTCTCCGTAATCCCGTTTATCACGCAGAGTCTCGTAGCGGGAGAGCACTGGGAGCGGTTCGACCCCCGCTGATGACTTGCGGGATACTGAGCCGGCCTCTCAGAAAGCAATGGCAAACTACTGAGCGTAATCTTGCCAAGAAATCAACAGACAGCTGAAAGATGCTGCTGTTGACAGCGATGTCATGTAAAGGATATGCAAAAAAAACAATAAAAAAAAAAACAGAGAACTTAGAATCACTGCATCGACATTTACGCAACTGACCCAAGAGAGAAGACTCAAAGGAATGCTCGTCTTTTCAACACGCCGAATGACAAATGGAATTAATGAACGAACTGTCGATGGAACAATTGGAGTAAAGAAATAAACAAACTATTTTTCATGGGGTAAGAAATGAAATTGTGTCAGCCGTCACACTTTGTATTATTAAACATTATTTCATTAAACGTTATTATTAAACACAATATGAATAATTGCTGCATTAACACACAACACGCATTTTATACCACTAACACACATACTCACAAACAAACATACACACTTAAATACACAATGGTAAATTCACATTAGGCTAACACTGTGAGCAAGCTGTTTAAAAGACAGCCATATTCTAAAATGTTTGCATACAGACAATGAGTTGCTTATCAACAGATCACAAAACTATCTTGTGACAAGAGTGACTGATATACCCTGGTATAGATACACCTTCAAATAGCAATCAATATGATTTGACGCACCTTGAAACACGCAAGCACTATAACATACACCTTCAAGTAGCAAAGCAATATGATTTGAAGCACCTTGAAACACGCAAGCAGTATAACAAACACCTTCAAGTAGCAATCAATATGACTTGACGCACCTTGAAACACGCAAGCAGTATAAAAAGCACCTACAAGTAGCAAGCAACATGACTCGATATACCCTCAAGTATCAAGTAATATGACTCGACATACCCTCAAGTAGCAAATAATATGACTCGACTTAGTAGCAAGAAGCAAGCAATATGACTGGACATAACCTCAAGTAGCAAGCAGTATGACACGACACACCCTCTTGTAGCGAGGTCGGTGTGTCAATATTACTCCTCCACGTTCAGCGAGCAAAACATGAGACTCCCTACACCTTCACGCGCAAGCAGTATATATTCACCGCTGTGACTTACCCATATATCATCGGCTGCTCTTATTTTAATCGTATATTTGTTTGCGACTCCCGTGAGTTGTGTGTACGTGTGTGTTTGTGTATATGCGTATCTGCATACCTCAACAGCAATAATATGTTGACAACCAAGAAGCAAATTATGGCTCGATAGAGCAGTAGCAAGCAATATGACTCCACATACCCTCAAGTAGCAAGCAGTATGACTCGACATACCCTCAAGTATCAAGTAATATGTCTTGACATACCCTCAAGTAGCAAATAATATGACTCGACATAGCAGCAAGTAGCAAGCAATATGACTCGACATAACCTCAAGTAGCAAGCAGTATGACACGACACACCCTCTTGTAGTGAGGTCGGAGTGTCAATATTACTCCTCCACTTTCAGCGAGCAAAAAGTAAGACTCCCTATACCTTCACTATCAAGCAGTATATATTCACCGCTGGGAATTACTCATATAACATCCGCTGCTCTTATTTTAATCGTATATTGCACTGTGTTTGCGACTGTGTGTGTTGTGTACGTGTGTGTTTGTGTATATGCGTATCTGAACCAACAGCAATATTTTACAACAGAAGCCAGTTAGTTATAGACCTAAGTGTTAAAGAAGGAAGCAGTGTGTGAGAGAAAGAACGGGGGGATTGCAAACGATTCTCAGCTCATTTTCTTGATTTCATATTGATTATCTCCCGTTTGTCTGATGTTCATTGATTCTGTCTTGTCTCGATTCATTAAGGTGGCTGCCGTTTAGCTAAGAATGCCCTGCTGTCTAGCTAGCTACTCACTGTACCTCCAGTCTGTAACAGTTCTGTCTGTACTGACAGAGGAGAATTATTTCTCAAACATGAAGCTTCATCAGCTTGTAGGGTAGCTACAGGACAGCAAACATTGTGGTCGAGGTTCAGTCCTCATTGCATCGATTCATGGTGTTTCTATGTTAAACTGTCCGATTCATATTGCTTGTTTGTTGAAGGTGTGTCGATTCATATTGCTTGTTTGATGAAGGTGTGTCGATTCATATTGCTTGTTTATTGAAGGTGTGTCGATTCATATTGCTTGTTTATTGAAGGTGTGTCGATTCATATTGCTTGCTTGTTGAAGGTTTATCGATTCATATTGCTTGCTTGTTGAAGGTGTGTCGATTTATATTGCTTGCTTGTTGAAGGTGTGTCGATTCATATTGTTTGTTTGCTGAAGGTGTGTCGATTCATATTGTTTGTTTGATGAAGGTGTGTCGATTCATATTGCTTGTTTGTTTGTTGAGGCTGTACCGAGACACATTACTGACTAGTTGAGGGTATGTCGAAGCATATTGCTTGCTAGTTGAAGGATGTTGAGTGCTAGCTGAAGGTGTGTCTAGTCATATTTACTCGCTAGGTGAAAGTGTATCGAGCCATATTGCTCGCTTGTTAACGGTGTGTTGAATCATATTGTTTACTAGTTGAAGAATGTCGAGTCATATTGCTTGTTTGTTGTCGCTGTGCCGAGTCAAACTAATTACTAGTTGACTGGGTGTATAATCATTGTGCTAGCTAGATAAAGGTGTGTCTTGACAATGTCTGTTAGTCAAATTTATCATCAGATTTGTTTGTGTTTTCTGTGTTACAGTATAGCTTTTGGTGCAGACACTCACATGCACAAACGTACACACAGACAGGTTACAGTAATGGCCAGAACATCTTCAAACAAGCATGTTCTACTTAGGCATGTTCATTGTTTGACCACATTTGTCTAAGCGTCTGACATATGTAGCACACATGTTTTCCCTGTCTTCTCACTCTGCTTATATGCTGTCATGTAGCCACTGTAGTTCAGCTGTGTGATGTATATATTGTTTTCTTGTGTCTGTTTGATGATGAAGCCTTGTCGCAACAACGTTTCTTTCCTGTAACGGCGTTTTTAAGGCTGCCGTATACCTCGTGTTTTTATATTTACGGGACAGGTATTAGAGGGACACTGGCTAGCCCCAGTTTGGCCCAAGGATACATTCAGACTGGTCAGATCAATGCCACGTATTTCTCCTGGGAGCTATGGTGGTCCAGCGGCTGGCATTCCTGTCGGGTCTATGGACATGTGTTCGAATCACACGATGACGGGGTTTCTCCCCCTCTCCCCTCCCCCCCCCCCCCCCCCCCCCCGGGTTGGCCTATGCACCCATTTCGACCCAGACTACTATGGATACCAGAACATGTTTTGGGAAGTACAGTCAGCCATCATGATGTTGAGAAGTACAGTCAGCCATCATTATTTTGGGGAAGTACAGTCAGCCATTATGATGTTGGGGAAGTACAGTCAGCCATCATGATTTTGGGGAAGTACAGTCAGCCATTATGATGTTGGGAAGTACAGTCAGCCATTATGATGTTGAGAAGTACAGTCAGCCATCATGATTTTGGGGAAGTACAGTCAGCCATTATGATGTTGGGGAAGTACAGTCAGCCATCATGATTTTGGGGAAGTACAGTCAGCCATTATGATGTTGAGAAGTACAGTCAGCCATCATGATGTTGGGGAAGTACAGTCAGCCATTATGATGTTGAGAAGTACAGTCAGCCATTATGATGTTGAGAAGTACAGTCAGCCATCATGATGTTGAGAAGTACAGTCAGCCATCATGATTTTGGGGAAGTACAGTCAGCCATTATGATGTTGGGGAAGTACAGTCAGCCATCATGATTTTGGGGAAGTACAGTCAGCCATTAAGATGTTGGGAAGTACAGTTAGCCATTATGATGTTGGGGAAGTACAGTCAGCCATTATGATGTTGGGAAGTACAGTCAGCCATTATGATGTTGGGGAAGTACAGTCAGCCATTATGATTTTGGGGAAGTACAGTCAGCCATTATGATGTTGGGGAAGTACAGTCAGCCATTATGATGTTGGGGAAGTACAGTCAGCCATCATGATTTTGGGGAAGTACAGTCAGCCATTATGATGTTGGGGAAGTACAGTCAGCCATCATGATTTTGGGGAAGTAATTCAGCCATTATGATGTTGGGAAGTACAGTCAGCCATTATGATGTTGGGGAAGTACAGTCAGCCATTATGATGTTGGGGAAGTACAGTCAGCCATTATGATGTTGGGGAAGTAAAGTCAGCCATCATGATTTTGGGGAAGTACAGTCAGCCGTTATGATGTTGGGAAGTACAGTCAGCCATTATGATGTTGGGGAAGTACAGTCAGCCATTATGATGTTGGGGAAGTACAGTCAGCCATTATGATGTTGGGGAAGTACAGTCAGCCATCATGATTTTGGGGAAGTACAGTCAGCCATTATGATGTTGGGAAGTACAGTCAGCCATTATGATGTTGAGAAGTACAGTCAGCCATCATGATTTTGGGGAAGTACAGTCAGCCATTATGATGCTGGTGAAGTACAGTCAGCCATCATGATTTTGGGGAAGTACAGTCAGCCATTATGATGTTGAGAAGTACAGTCAGCCATCATGATTTTGGGGAAGTACAGTCAGCCATTATGATGTTGAGAAGTACAGTCAGCCATTATGATGTTGGGAAGTACGGTCAGCCATCATGATGTTGAGAAGTACACTCAGCCATCATGATTTTGGGGGAGTACAGTCAGCCATTATGATGTTGGGGAAGTACAGTCAGCCATCATGATTTTGGGGAAGTACAGTCAGCCATTATGATGTTGGGAAGTACAGTCAGCCATTATGATGTTGGGGAAGTACAGTCAGCCATTATGATGTTGGGGAAGTACAGTCAGCCATTATGATGTTGGGGAAGTACAGTCAGCAATTATGATGTTGGGGAAGTACAGTCAGCCATCATGATTTTGGGGAAGTACAGTCAGCCATTATGATGTTGGGGAAGAACAGTCAGCCATCATGATTTTGGGGAAGTACAGTCAGCCTTTATGATGTTGGGGAAGTACAGTCAGCCATCATGATTTTGGGGAAGTATAGTCAGCCATTATGATGTTGGGAAGTACAGTCAGCCATTATGATGTTGGGGAAGTACAGTCAGCCATCATGATGTTGGGGAAGTACAGTCAGCCTTCATGATGTTGGGGAAGTACCGTCAGCCATTATGATGTGGGGGAAGTACAGTCAGCCATCATGATGTTGACCACATCACCCATGAAGTGCCAGTTTGTGGGGATTGTGCAGCATACTCAATACACTCCTGGGCAGGCGCACTGGTCAATTACTTTACTATATTCTCTGTAACAGGAATTGTAGTAACAAATATAGCTGGCCACTAGAGCTGTTTCAGTACTATTGTTTTCTTTCATCCTCGATTATTAAACTTGATGCTTTTCTCAACAATATATATATATATATATATATATATATATATATATATATATATATATATATATATATATATATATATATATATATATATATATATATATACATATATATATATATATATATATATATATATATATATATATATATATGATTCAACACCAGCCAATCAACCCACCAAATACTTACTGGCACCTAGCTGTCTTTATAGACGATAGTTTGTTATATTGTGTTTCAAAAGGGTATAATAGCTACAACCCATGGCGGTAAGACAATGGATGGAGTGATACCTCTCCATAACACAAAGTCTGGGCTGGATTGTAGAGACCATGTGTTGCTCATGTAGCATAATCCCTCTCTCGGCCTGCCTAGTTCACTCCAGAGGAATGGTAACACCCCTACATCTGGAACAAGACAAGCGGCAGAAGCTGCCAGATCAGCATAGCAATGCTCTAACTATCCGCCTGTCGGAGATTCGATCCTAGACCAGTTGTCAACCAACGCTTAGGGTCTAGTCTGCCTGTCATGACATTTAGTCTTTATGTTGCATTTCCTCGTACCAGGACAAGGCTTGTACCCTCCCAATGCGCTCTTCCGCCCGAAGCCATTGGCACAACGTGCGGTGTCGAGCTTGATAAGCGCCGCCCTACATTCAGCGTTAACAGAAAGCAGGTAGTACCGTCTACTGTCATACGGTAGCTCAATCGTATGTGACTAAGACCTGATAAGAAGGAACACAATGGCAAACTACCTTCTTTACAAATGCCTGGAATATCGTTGAATTACCAGTACGCTCACATTGTAAGTGCTAAAAGCTAATGCTGATGGTTATTGCACAGTGCACCGTAGAAGCAGCGTTTGTATCTTCTTTTAACCAGTATGTGAAAGCACTTCAAGATGTCTTATTCTGTCTTTGCAAGAGATGCCGAGGCTAACACTCATAGAAACATTACATGCCAAACAAAAACTAGCTTTGGACAAACACTTGGTAAACAATAAACTGAACACATATTATCATGTAAATGTTCGTTCACTGAGGATTGAAATGATACAAGAAACAAAACAAAAACACGATTACCCTAGTAAAGAAATATATCGTCTTTCTGTACACACGATAGGTCACATTTGGCGATATATTATCCTTCGGCATTGAATCATTTAAGTAGCCACATGTGGAACTGCTCTATAGTGCACCTACAATCATTATTCATTGTCCGTCTGTCTCGACCAGATACTGATACAGCTAAATGAGGCTATGGGTTACCGCTTGTATTAAGAATATCTTTTTTTTTTTTGTTTATAGTTTATGTCGTGTGGTGTTAGTGATCGTGTCTGTCCGCGGTCCTCTGTCTCGTGTCTGTCCGCGGTCCTCTGTCTCGTGTCTGTCCGCGGTCCTCTGTCTCGTGTACTGCTAATTGCTTCTATTTTATTTCTTATTGCTCTCGCTCGCTTTGAACTCAAGCGTAGTCCATGCACATTACTTCTAGTAGTGCTGGACTGAAATGTCGCTGTGGATTAGCTTTCCAAATTAACAGTGCCCTCACCATCAGGCTAACCGACTCCGACTTCAGAGATTCTTGTAATTTACGTCCCCATCTCAACCGATGATCCTCCTTGTCATGATATCCTACTGCCAAGCATCTTGTCTCTCGGTCTGCCTTGACTCTCCTCCCTTCCAACCTTCCCATTGTCGTATTGCCCAGCAGTAACATGCACAAGATATGTCGCCTGTCTCCTTCTGATGCGGCTAATCAGTTCTCTTTGTGAGTTAACTGCTCTCAAGGTATCTTCATTATACTTCTTAATCTGTCCTTGGTGTTCTCATCATGCTTCTATACAACCGCATCTTTAAACCCTCCACGTATGTACCTAACAAATCTGTTCCTTGTCCATGAATAGCTTCATTAATTAGCATAAGCTAGGCATATCTTTTAATAACTATTGTTCTTACCTCGCGTGTCAGAGATACATGGTCTTACAGTCCGTGTACTTCTTCGCTAGCTGTGACAGATACATGGTCTTACAGACCATTTACATATATGTTCATATCTTTGCTAGCTGTGACAGAGAGACATAGTCTTACAGTACATCTACATATATGTTCATATCTTCGCTAGCTGTGACAGAGAGACATAGTGTTACAGTACATCTACATATATGTTCATATCTTTGCTAGCTGTGACACAGATACATAGTGTTACAGTACATCTACATATATGTTCATATCTTTGCTAGCTGTGACAGAGAGACATAGTCTTACAGTACATCTACATATATGTTCATATCTTCGCTAGCTGTGACAGAGAGACATAGTGTTACAGTACATCTACATATATGTTCATATCTTCGCTAGCTGTGACAGAGAGACATAGTGTTACAGTACATCTACATATATGTTCATATCTTTGCTAGCTGTGACACAGATACATAGTGTTACAGTACATCTACATATATGTTCATATCTTTGCTAGCTGTGACAGAGATACATAGTGTTACAGTACATCTACATATATGTTCATATCTTCGCTAGCTGTGACAGAGAGACATAGTGTTACAGTACATCTACATATATGTTCATATCTTTGCTAGCTGTGACACAGATACATAGTGTTACAGTACATCTACATATATGTTCATATCTTTGCTAGCTGTGACACAGATACATAGTGTTACAGTACATCTACATATATGTTCATATCTTCGCTAGCTGTGACAGAGAGACATAGTCTTACAGTACATCTACATATATGTTCATATCTTCGCTAGCTGTGACAGAGAGACATAGTCTTACAGTACATCTACATATATGTTCATATCTTCGCTAGCTGTGACAGAGAGACATAGTGTTACAGTACATCTACATATATGTTCATATCTTTGCTAGCTGTGACAGAGATACATAGTGTTACAGTACATCTACATATATGTTCATATCTTTGCTAGCTGTGACACAGATACATAGTGTTACAGTACATCTACATATATGTTCATATCTTCGCTAGCTGTGACAGAGATACATAGTGTTACAGTACATCTACATATATGTTCATATCTTCGCTAGCTGTGACAGAGAGACATAGTCTTACAGTACATCTACATATATGTTCATATCTTCGCTAGCTGTGACAGAGATACATAGTGTTACAGTACATCTACATATATGTTCATATCTTCGCTAGCTGTGACAGAGATACATAGTGTTACAGTACATCTACAAATATGTTCATATCTTTGCTAGCTGTGACAGAGATACATAGTGTTACAGTACATCTACATATATGTTCATATCTTTGCTAGCTGTGACAGAGAGACATAGTGTTACAGTACATCTACATATATGTTCATATATTTGCTAGCTGTGACACAGATACATAGTGTTACAGTACATCTACATATATGTTCATATCTTTGCTAGCTGTGACAGAGAGACATAGTGTTACAGTACATCTACATATATGTTCATATCTTTGCTAGCTGTGACAGAGATACATAGTGTTACAGTACATCTACATATATGTTCATATCTTCGCTAGCTGTGACAGAGATACATAGTGTTACAGTACATCTACATATATGTTCATATCTTTGCTAGCTGTGACAGAGAGACATAGTGTTACAGTACATCTACATATATGTTCATATCTTCGCTAGCTGTCAGTGATATATAGTGTTACAGTACATCTACATATATGTTCATATCTTTGCTAGCTGTGACAGAGAGACATAGTTTTACAGTACATCTACATATATGTTCATATCTTCGCTAACTGTAAGAGACGATATTATTTCTTTGTGTTTATTTTCTTTGTCCCGAAGCAGTTTTCTGCCAGGGGTCTCTGATGTGATAGCGACATCACATTGTGTAGGCCGAGAGCAAGAAGGAATAGGGGGCCAAACTTTCCCTCATGTTGGCGACTCCTGTATTTATAGTGTGACAGCGACATTTTATATAGTAAACATTGATAACTCTATGTAGAGATCGGTATTTGTAACTCAGTATTTAGGAGACCAAGACACGACATTGTTGCCACATCACATATAATCTCACAGAAACCCACAAACTGTGACATGTGAAGACATTACCAAATGCGCGACAGTAAAATCACCCTGGTCAAAGTTATGGCTGTGTATCGCACAGTGTGCCGCCTTATCAGGCTGATCAGACTTTGAAGTGGTTATCAGGCCTTCTAATGAAAGGTTAATGGTGACTGTCGTCTGTCGGTGTTACATATTTATTAAGTACAAAGGCCAGTTTTTAGGGTTGGTGGGATTAAGTTTTCGTCACTGAAGGCCAGTTTTAGTGGTCAGTAGCATAGATCACTTATTCTTAATGTTTTGTTTTTGACCTGGATATTTCCTATTTAAACGTTATCACATCAACAAAAGTTGAAAATTTGCTCGCTTTGAAATCAGTGTACTTGTAATTTACGTCACTAAGACAAAGACAAGAAATCAACAATTAATTCCAGCTGACCGGCATGTGAAACAACCCACAACCGGTGGGAAGACAAGAAAGTGGGATCGCGTCAAACCTCTCAGCCACTCCGACAATTGTAACACTAATGGTGTACACCAGCTGCCGAGCAATGATTGTCTAAGAGTGTCTGTCCACGCTACTGAACATTCTGAATGGCTGCGGCCTGAATGGCTGCCACTCGTGGAGGCCTCTATACTTCTAGACCTTGCGTGGATCTATTGTCCGGGTCATGCAATATACAAGAAGACAATAGAGTTTATATAACAGCTTCACGTGAGCTTGCACTGGGACATTAAAGCTGGACAGAGAGGATACATTCAGAAACATAAATGACAGCGTGGTGGATGGTAGAACACCTTCTAAGGAATCTTCTCAATTCAATCTTTTCCATTGTGGAGTCCAGTAAGGAATTGACGTGAATGAACGCAGGGGAGAATGATTGCAACAAAAACTGAATAGTTCGATAAACAGACAATCAGCATCCACCACTTTTGACTATTGCTGGAAGAGGCGGAACATTTACAGTCGTGTCCCAAGTATAGTTACGTAAATTAATCATCTATTATGACAGTTAGTTAATGAATTAGGCAGTCCGTCAACCAGTCAGCCGCGGTTTCACCCCATAATTCCCCCGTTTCTGTACCAGCGAAAACAATACAAACTGCCACACTGTCCCAAATGAAAAGCTAAACAAACATCAGTCTCTGCTACTAAAACTATAGTTCATCGTCGATGGAAGCAGCTGTCAATAGAAAACCAGCAGATACACACACATTACTGCATAAGGCAAACAGTTGCGTTCAGCATCCGATTCCCCGCCATTTTTCAGAACATGCAGTTCATAACACAAAGCATCATGGATAGACGAAAGAGCATTCCACGTGAAATCCACAGCTTACAATGTCGCACCAAGCACTTGACTTATTAGCTGGGCGGCGGATCCATGTACTACAAATACGAATAAGAAAAATGCATAAACTAACCGTGGCAAGTAAACGATCGCCAGCCTATCCGCCAATGTGGACCGGAAGTCCATCTATGATAATAATACACGGGGCAGCTATTTCGTGCATCAGGGGTTTCGAGTTACATGTAGACATGCTAACGAGCGTATCTACCAAGGTCTTTACACGAACCTGCATACGTTTGATCCTCTGACTGCACAGAAACTGCAATGTATACTTGCATCATATACAAATCATATACTATGTCATCATCATCATGTGCAATATCCATAAAGATGGCCGATCAATTTTCGCCATCTCACACGATCTCCAGTCTAGCGTTAGCACTGTGTTCTTGCTCCAATATCCACATGACAGATATTTATCTCTCTACCTTCCCCTTGCCCTACTCCTCTCTACCCTCACCGTGCCCTTTTCCCCTCTACCTTTCATTTGTCCTTCTCCTCCCTACCTTCCCGAATCAACCTTACCACTTGTCACTAAGTTTTAGCGCTGATTTCTCCTAATAATATACCCAAAACGTCTTGACTGACTATTGTTAATTTCTCCAATCACTTTACGGTTTCCGTGTTTCCTGTAGGACTTCTACATTGGTTTTTCTATCCGACCACACTAAGAAGGAAAGCAATAGCAGACTACCTTCTTTACAAATGTCTAGAATGGTGTGAGTTACCAGTACACTGACATTAGGAGGTTTCAAAGTTATTGTTGATTGTAATAAACCGCCCTGTTTGATCATTTACAGCCGTGTTAGTGCGTGTCAGAGAGCCTGCCCGAGTGTAATAGGCTATGTAGGATCGATGGCTACGGACGTCACGCTAGAGACAGCGGAGACGGTCATGGCTGGTTTACAGCCTATCAATTATGAAAGGTTCCCCCGCGAAGGTCTAGCTGATTTAAATACCTTTTTCCCTACTGTGCTTTTCTAGCAATATCCAGTATAACGATTAAGTTCACTGTCTGTCTGTCTGTCTGTCTGTCTGTCTGTCTGTCTGTCTGTCTGTCTGTCTGTCTGTCTGTCTGTCTGTCTGTCTGTCTGTCTGTCTGTCTGTCTGTCTGTCTGTCTGTCTGTCTGTCTGTCTGTCTGTCTGTCTGTCTGTCTGTCTGTCTGTCTGTCTGTCTGTCTGTCTGTCTGTCTGTCTGTCTGTCTGTCTGTCTGTCTGTCTGTCTGTCTGTCTGTCTGTCTGTCTGTCTGTCTGTCTGTCTGTCTGTCTGTCTGTCTGTCTGTCTGTCTGTCTGTCTGTCTGTCTGTCTGTCTGTCTGTCTGTCTGTCTGTCTGTCTGTCTGTCTGTCTGTCTGTCTGTCTGTCTGTCTGTCTGTCTGTCTGTCTGTCTGTCTGTCTGTCTGTCTGTCTGTCTGTCTGTCTGTCTGTCTGTCTGTCTGTCTGTCTGTCTGTCTGTCTGTCTGTCCTGTCTGTCTGTCTGTCTGTCTGTCTGTCTGTCTGTCTGTCTGTCTGTCTGTCTGTCTGTCTGTCTGTCTGTCTGTCTGTCTGTCTGTCTGTCTGTCTGTCTGTCTGTCTGTCTGTCTGTCTGTCTGTCTGTCTGTCTGTCTGTCTGTCTGTCTGTCTGTCTGTCTGTCTGTCTGTCTGTCTGTCTGTCTGTCTGTCTGTCTGTCTGTCTGTCTGTCTGTCTGTCTGTCTGTCTGTCTGTCTGTCTGTCTGTCTGTCTGTCTGTCTGTCTGTCTGTCTGTCTGTCTGTCTGTCTGTCTGTCTGTCTGTCTGTCTGTCTGTCTGTCTGTCTGTCTGTCTGTCTGTCTGTCTGTCCGTCCGTCCGTCCGTCCGTCCATTAGCCAGCTCTCTGTCTATATGTTTGTTAGTCAGCTGTATGTGTGTTCATCCACCTGTTCGTCGACGCACACCCACTTATCTGCCTATGTGTCTGTCTCTCTGCCTTTCTATTCGTTAGATTATTCATATGTCTGTCTCTGCATTATTCAGCTCTCTGTCTATTAGTCAGCTCTCTATCTAATTGTATGTCTGCTAGTCGACTGTGTGTCTGTCTTTTTATCTGTTTATCCACTCTATCCGTCGACGCAAACCCACATATCTGCCTATTTGTATGTTTCTCTGCCTCTCTGTCCGATAATGTATTTATCTGTCTGTCAGTTATTCACCTGTCTGTCTGTCTGTCTGTCTGTCTGTCTGTCTAGTAGTAAGTTCTCTGTCTGTTTGTCAGATGTGTGTTTGTTTTTCTGTCTGTTCATCCACCTATCTGTCGACACAAACCCACATATATACTTATGCGTCTGTCTCTTCGCCTCTCTAATCGTTAGTCAGTATGGCTATTTCGTTAGTTGACATATCATCCTCATTGCACATGGAACCATTCAGTCCATAAGTGCTCGGATCCCTTCCTCAGTAAATCATGCAACCTGTAGCGGTTCACAGCACCAGTTCTGAGTTGGTTTATTAATCTTCGTTGGGGTCCCGCGTAGTGTTCTCGTTTGGACACACTTCTTTTAATTTGCTGTTCTCGCAGTCTGCCCATGGTTGTAGATTCACAGTCATCGCTTGGTTCTCGTAAAAGTCTTACTTCTCGTAAAGCATTCACAATGCCAGCCTGGTCCATGGCTCGTCCCACCTTCCACAGTAGCCTTACCTGCAAGCTTGTCAGCCCGCTCATCTCCTCGTACACCCGCATGTCCTGGCACAAAAACGAAACTAATCTTTGCCAGCTGAGACCGCTCCAGAAACAACAGCCATTCTCTTCGGACCCACCCATCTCTATCTTCCTTAGCATGCCCATTAAGTCACTAAGGAAACATGCCCTAGTGCATGTCTGTGTCTCGAGCCGTGTTATTGCTATACTTATTGCCATGACTTCCATATACAGCTACGTGTAGTCAAAGCAAAAGTACCAGAATCTTCCTTCACAATTCTCCCTCCGGCCTAAGCCTAAAAAGTCCATGAACTTCTCACTCGTTGAACAACCGACCCTGCGGTGTAAATGACAGCATCGCCCTCCAAAGAATTCTCGAAGATCAGTCTGTACTTTCGCCTCCACAGCAGCTAGATTTTATTGTCTGCATTTTCTGTCTAGTTGGATGCAAACTGAAAAGGACGTCTAGAAACCTGTTGGCATTCGTACCCACTCCTCGCCAGGTTCTAAGTCCTCAAGTAAACACACCTGTTGAAGAATGTCTTCGGCTTCACCCATCCACGACTTTCCTCTTTTTAACCTGCTGCCCTTTACCTTCTTAATTTCACTGTGCAATGGATGTTGTGTGTTTGCGTTAACTCTGATGTAGGCAGGTGCTCTGCACATTTGTATTATGTCCCAATGGTTGGAAAATCAAGAAGGTAGCGCATCGCCCTGCATGCCGAATCTCTTGTACATACAAGAATAATACGCATAGCTTCGTTCTATATCCTTTCCATCCTTTCCATCTGCTTATAGCTGAGTGTCAGTATCGCCGTCGCATACTCCAAAACAGAAAGTACCAGACCTCGTACCGCTGCCATCACCCGCATCGCAGCCAAACCTCGCTTAGCCTTTGTTTTCACCCGGTCTATGTGCTCATGATACGCAAACCTTCGATCAAAACGTATCCCAGGTGGTTCATTGCCTGCGTTCTTTCCACCGTCTTTGAACCCAGATTTAGTTGGTGTTAGAGTGTTGACAATATGGCTATTCAAAGAGAACCATGTCACTGCTGCCTTCGTTGGGTTGACTATCGCTCGAGCTTCAACACACCACGTGCTTGTGCGATTTAGTTCTGTTTATAGATCCACAGCCACTCGATCTCTATCCTTACCCTGCCAATACACTAACACATCGTCGGCATATGACAATGTCCTCCTCGGTCCTCTGATCTGCTCGCCGGTAATTCTCACAGTGTAGGAGATAATGGTGATCCCTGTGGCAGACCCGGATATATTGTTGTTGCTTCAGAGGTCCAACAACCACATCTAAAAATTACTTTCCGTTGGAAGAGAGCTGCGGCGATCCAACTAAGGATGAATGGACTTATCTTGAGTTCAAGAAGCTGAAACATTAAGAAATCTAATAGTACTCTGTTGTACGCATCCTCAAGATCAATCGCCGCATCATATGTTTCAATGCCTGAGTGGAAACCCTCATAGACATTATGGGCAAAAACTGCTGCATTGGTCCAGGTTTCTCTGTTTTGACGGTACCCTCCAAGGGTAGGTGGGAAACAACTTTGCCTCTCTAGCTGACTTGATATTTTCCTGGCAATTAACTTCTCCAAGAGCTCGCCTGTTGTATTTTGCATGGTTATTACCCGATATCCCTGAAATATTGTGTGGTATTTGCCAAACTTCGGCAAGGGAATCAGATAGCTGTGTAACCATTCTTCCTTGATGCTAGCACTCCTTATGCTGTTGTTGCACGTATCTGCTAGTTCCTCTGGCTCGTTGTCGATACACATATTGATGGTGCTCTGTTTTTTGTTCGTCGAAGCACAGCCCTGATCTCTTTCACTGTCACCGTGTCTTCAATTGCAATGTTCTGGGCCTTACACCTATCTGAGGTAACCGTCTTGGCAAAATTTCGGCCATCATGTCTGTCTGATTGCTCTGCTTTGATAGTGTTCAAAAAGGGCGTTGCCCTTATTCTCGTCAAACATCTGCCACATAAGGTCAGCACTTTGGAAGTCAGGAACACTCTTATTCTTGACTGCCCCATTCATGCTTTTATGTAGTCGTCAGAACAATTTCAGTGACTTGTCTGTGCTTATTCTTTGACACAACTCTGCCCACTTTTCATTTTAACGACTTTAACCAGGTGTTTGAAATAGCTAACTTTTGTGTCCATCTCTCTTTCCAACTGCACGATAAGACGAGGATGGACAACTCTGTTCTTCTTAGCGTTTTGCAATTTCCTTACATCACCATGCTTATTGATCCAGGCCTTTTCCACCTCACAATTCCAACAAGGTGGCTACTCCCAGCTCTTTTTCCTGCCATGATAATTCCGGTGCTTGTTGCGCCTTATTGCACTCACCACATTTTGCCCTGAACTGTTATACTTGAAGGTCTTGACTGTTGACTTGTGCTGCCTAGTTCTCCACTAGTATGCTGCTAGGTGAAGGTCGCTGCTATGGTGCCCTAGGACACCCAATCTACATGCTATAGTGAGTGAATGAGAAACCAGCGCTAGGTCAATAACACTGTCCCCATCACCTGGACGACTTGCTGTCCTTGTGACACAGCCACTGTTAATATAAACAAGGTCACTGATTTCAAGTGCCGCGTCGAGCTCCTCCCCCTGTATGGTGGAAGAAATGTTACCCCATGATTTTGCTTGCCTTTAGCGTCGAAATTGCCGCAGAATATGTCATTCCTCTCATGACATAATATGTCACTCAGATACTGCCGTCTCTGGGAATCCACACTCGAGTTACAGGCATAAACATTAACCAACACGAATGGTAGACCCGATTGAACTCTAACAGTCTGTATTTGTATCTCGTCACTGTCCCACCTAGACATGACAAACTCTGAAGCCACTATGCTGTCTCCAATCAGAATCGCCATTCCCAGGTGTCGCCTGTTGTATGTTAACACCCAGTCTCGTCTCCTGAAGTGCTACTATATCGTTTCTGATTGCCAGGCTTTCCAAAATTGGGCTTCGTTGTTTTACGCTGGCACAGTTCCGATA
>JACEFZ010017239.1:67500-135000 GCA_014155875.1 Cepaea nemoralis
CAGATATTATTGCCTACGTCCAAACACAGCTTTTTTGCGCATTTCCAAACACAGATATTAGTCCTTACGTCCAAACATAGATGTTCTTGCATACATTCCTTCTTTTAAATTTAATTCGCTTTGTTTGCATATGTCGATTGCGTACGTCCAAACACATATATTGTTGCGTACATCCAGACACATAGATTATTGCGTACATCCAGACACAGATATTATGTGTACATCCAGACACAGATATTATGCGTACGTCCAGACACAGATATTATGCGTACGTCCAGACACAGATATTCTTGCGTGCATCCAGACACATAGATTATTGCGTGCGTCCAGACACAGATATTATGCGTACGTCCAGACACAGATAGTATGCGTACATCCAGACACAGATATTATGTGTACGTCCAGACACAGATATTATGTGTACGTCTAGACACAGATATTATGCGTACGTCCAGACACAGATATTCTTGCGTACATCCAGACACATAGATTATTGTCCAGACACAGATACACAAACGCAGACACTATTTGCATAGGTCCAAACAGACAATAGCTTGCGTCGACACAATGGGCAAGGTAGAGGTGCTCACCCTTGTTTCTGTGATGCTTAGATTAGCAGGATAAGGGAGGGGAGGGGTTTAACTCGGTGAGCCTATGTGGTACAGTAATTAGCACTTTCTTCTGCAAAATAGCAACCCAGATAGTGAGCACATAAACTGTTGGCGGAAGAAGGACGAGTAGAATCTTTGTTTAGGCTGCTATTTGCTAGCCTATAATCTTATCGCTGATACAGGAGAAGCAAATATGTGCTTAGACAGCGGAACGCGGAAACTGAACGCTGAAGAAAGAATATAATCCCAGGTCCGTAGACAGCGGAACGCAGAAACTGATCGCGCAAGAAAGAATATACTCCCAGTGTGTAGACAATTGAGCGCAGAAAGTAAACGCCGTTGGTTACAGCTGGTTGTATCCTTGTATGACTCTTTGCTGATGTGAAGTTCCAGTCCCAGGCTTGCTCACCCTGCTGGTGTATGCACTTGGATATGGTAAGGAGAGATTTACTGTACAGTCCCCGCAGGGGTTGCTCACTTGTACCGAGTTGAGAGAACAGTCTTTTCACCAACCTCACTCCGAAAGATTATGTCCCCTTTCAGGGCCAAGATGACCTGAACCTTACTACTTCGGACTTGAGAGTTAAAGCTCAGTCTTTCAAAGCTTTCACAACCAATCAACCAACAATTTACACTTATTAACCGTTTGTGGCATTCGTGCGTGCGTATGTGTGTGTTATAACTTGTCTTCCGGAATTATCTTTTCATGTCAGTTTCCAGCAGTATATATGAGTTCCATTTACATTTATGTTGTGCTAACAATACACTTTTTCCAGCGCATTTGTCATCTCATTTTGACTAGATGTGTCTGAATGTGCCCCGGGGCAGGCCATCGATTTCTTCGTTTAGTAACTCTATGGAAGAGAATACTTGGTTTAAATATTTTAATTCGTTTTATCGAAAACGCTCGAGGAAAGTGGTTGAAATTCTGCGTTTTATTCACTGGCTTAGTTATTTATTTGTTTCCTCTTAGTGCAGTTCCATGCTTACTTACTTGTTGACGTTGTGTTCTGAAATCAATGTAGTTAAGTTGAAAGTACTTACTGCCTGGAAATGTCTCCAGCAACATCGCCTCTTTTACGAAACCATCGCCTAACATTGAATTGAAAAGTAAGGCTCATAGCAATTATTGTGCAGATTACATTTCAACACTAACAATATTGGGAACCGTGATGGCATCGTGGTTAGAAGCTCGTGTATCGGTCCAGTGGTCGTTGGTTCCATTCCGTATCAGGACTGATTTTGTAATACTCGATTTGGGATCCCGGGGTAACCTAGCTGTAAATGTGTACTAGAAAGTGTCTTGGGAAATAAAGACAACCGGCGAGGTACTGACCACATCGCCAAGCAAGTGTTGTTGGTCAATAAAAATATAAATCTAGCACTACATGCCGGTCTGCCTGGGGAAGGGGTTAAGACCCGTATACCCACGTACAAAACACAGCTGTGCCAGATTCGGCAGCGGATCGTGCCGCGTTGGTTTCTTATGGAAAGGTATGTGAGCCTGTCGCTCAGAAAGTAGTGGCAAACTACTGAACGTACAACTTGCCAAGACACCAACAGCAGCTGAAAAATGTTGGTGTTGACTACAATGTCCTGTAAATAGGATATACAAAAACAAGCACCACATACCAAATACGCTTTAAGGAGCGAAAAAAGGGCCCTACAGTATACGCATCTCCATTTACGCAAGTAAAAGTAGGAGATACACCATAAGGGACTCGATTATGACGAAGTCGATAAGTCGATGGTTGAACGGGAACATTCTTCTCAAGAATTGGAATTGGCCACACACTTGACTGAGCTAATTACAAACAATACTGACATAACTGAAGCTCACAGATGTAATCATAGCAGTTGACTTACATAATGACATGAAATATTGTTGCGTATCCCTTACGGGACGTTGCAGTCAACACCAGTATTTTTCAGCTGCTGTTGATGTACTAGGCAAGTATTACGTTCAGTAGTTTGCCATTGCTTTCTGAACGACCGGCTCCCATACCAGTACGTTGTAACAAAACGCGACACGGTCTGCTGCACAAATCGGTCGCAGCTGAGCTTCGAACGCCTGGTACCCGGCTCACGAACCGCGCAAGCCTTGAGCCACGGAGCCGGCTAATGACATAGCAAATTGTAAATATCAACAGTGGGTAATCAGCAGTGACCTCTTGTGTCCCACACCGTGTTGCACATATTACTTACTACACCCAGGAGACTGTGAATATATTACATCTATATCTACTGGGGGTTGATTACAATGTGATATTTATAGCAGGCGCAGAATCTAAACTCCGAGGATTCACCACAAAATTAGATAAAACAGCAAGTTCCCATTTGGTTATAACGTATTCATAATACAATCGACGGGGTACTGACAACGTCACCAGTCAAGTACCGTTGGTCTATACAAATATAATCCTGGCACCATATGCCGGGCTTCCTGGTGAAGGGGTTAATGACGCTGTTCGAAATCCCGTATACCCACGTAATTTTAGTAATTGGACTGAGTGGTCTCGAGGTATGGTGTCCGACTCGAATGCTGGAGGTCCCGGGTTTAAGCCCCGGTGAGGGCCGGAATTTTTTCAGGTGGACTTCTAGAAACAAACATTTCCCCTAGTCTCTGGGTAGTGAGATCGGACGCCCGTGTGTATTGTTGCGCACGTAGAAAATCCCTTGGCAGTTGGACATCGAACAAGAGTAGCCTAACGGCGCCGCCCGGGCAAAATTGTGAGAAGGAAGTGTGGAGCCTTGCCTGGTTTATTCCCGTAACCAGCCAGCGTTCACTGCCGTAAAGTGTTCTCCATGGTACAGTTACAGAAGCGACGAAGAGGCGGACACAAGACAAGCTACCTTGCCCTGAATCATTGATGAGTGGACACATTTCGACATGGCTGCACTCGACTGCGCGGCTGACGATAACGATACTCGAATAATTACACCATAGAGATACACAAGATAATGACACTATGATAATACATGGGATAACAACATTATAGAGATACACATGATAATGACACTATGGAGATTCATGGACTAATGCCACTATAGAGATACACAAAATAATAACACTATGGAGACGCATGGGGATAATGACACTATACAGATTATCAAGATAATATCACTTCAGAGATCCACAGACTAATGCTACTATAGAAAATACAAGAGAATGTCACTATAGAGATACACAAGATAATAACACGATTGAGACACATGAGATAACGACACTATATAAATACACAAATAATGACACTATGTCAATTCACACAGGAGAGGATACTATCGAGATACACTGGACATCTGCACTATGACATCATCTATTCTGACAACTCGGCGACTTAGGCTGTGTATAGGTACAGAAAATGAACATTCACAGTCAAGCCACATTTCTGTAAATAAAACAGTCAATCAGTCAGTCAATCAGTCGATCAAGCGGAAACCGTTGGCCTAGTTTCTAACCTTCTATGAACATCATTAGCTACCCCCTCCCCCTCAGACAAAAGCTAGTCTAATCGGCTAATAGCCGGGACAGGGTGAAACGATTAATAATTGCACATTGGCTAGTGTTTCTCCTTACGTTCTTAACAAAATAGTATTTTTCATTACATGTCACGCATGGATAAGACGCAGTGATTTCCAGCCTACCCAAGCGTGGAACACAAATACAAAAATCAATTAACTGTAATGCATATTTGATAATGTTTTAATGAAATTGTTTTTACTCGAGCGGAGATTGAATACATTAAGTGTGTGAATTCGATCAGTTCACGACGCTACTATTGGCCGGTGACTTTTCTTCGCCACGAATGCCTCAAAAATAACTCCCTAACTGTGATTCTATTTTAGGTATATCAAGTCTCTAAAGACCCGGAGAATTGGTTTCAAGTGGTTAGAACTAACTGTGTTTTTCTTTGGATTGCGTCTCTTCACGCTTTATCAGACATGCACCAATGCGCATGCTAAATTGGTCCATGAATAAAACATTCAAAGTCGATATAAGCTAGAGTAAAATTAACCAACAACAAAACAGGCGACACTATCGACTTAATTGCACCGCGTTTATCCCCTACGGCTCGGGATCTTTAAGTAGGGCTTCACACAAAGCACGAACCCCATCGTCCAACGACGACCCCCAGGAGTCTCCGAGAAAGTTGCACTTGTGAACCGAATGAGGAAGTCCAGAATCGAACCCGCAACCTTCGCAGAACGACGCAACAGCGTAACCATTTAGCCACGGAAACTCCTTAGCTTACAACAGAGCAAGGTAGCAAACCCCTCCCCCATAGCTGGGTTTCTGACATGACACTGTAGGTTGCTGGCCAATATCCACAACACGAAACCTGCTAAAAATTACCATCAGAGTGCCATAATGGCATCATGACCTCGGAGCACAAACTGCAAGCGTGCCTTGACTTTAGTCATGTGACAGCTCGACCTGGTGCCGAAGAGTCGAACATTGGACAAGAAGACAGAAGTACAAGCACAGCCGAAGACTTTATGGTGTTGGTTGGATTCGTATTTGAAACATATCGTTCACATTTTGTTGAGACTGCTAAGCCATAAACTGATCGGTAACGAAGGACAAGAAATTTTGTGTCAACTGAGTGTAGAAAGTGATCGTCAAAGAAGGAGTAGAATCTCGTTGTTTTGACAGCTGAGCATAGAACGGGATCCTTGTAGAAATAGTAGAATCACTTTGTTAAGGCAAATGAGCGTAGAAAGTGGTCGCTGAAGGAATAGTAGCATCTTTGCTAAAGCTGCTAAGCGCATAAACTGATCGTTGACAATGGAGAAGAATATCCGTGTTTAGACAGTGCAGCGCGGCAACTGATCGCAAAAGAAAGAGTAGCATATCTTTGTTTAGATAGCCGAGCATAGAAAGTGATCGCTGATTGAGGCGAAGGTGATGGAGAGTAGTAGACGTAGACCTTGGCAAAGTTTACTAAGAGGTTGTGTGTCATCATCCAGTGTTTTACCAGCTAGCGTGGGCGACCATGCCTCTCCACTAGAACAACGAGGCATTGGCAATTCAAGGACATTCCAGTGTATTGCTAGTCAAATGGGCACGGGTATAGTAGATCCTACCAAAGAGATGTGAACTGAACAGTTAGGCCTTCACTGTGATCAGTTCCGTTCCTCTCCGCCTTTGCTTCCTATATATATATATATATATATATATATATATATATATATATATATATATATATATATATATATATATATATATATATCGCCATGTAGTAAGGAATCGCCATATGGTGGTCGTTCTGTGGGAATATAGGATCAAGGGAATCGTGTGATATCCAGAACTGAGGGTGCTAGGGACAGAGACCAACATTGAAAGGAAAAGTTGAATATGTTGTTGGCAGAAGACGACCACCGGCTGAACTTATCATTTAAAAGAACGTGTAGTCAATAAAGTTCATTAGGAGGTACTTAATGTGAGTATCTGACATGTTATAACCATCATATCTTGTTGGCTTCAGTGCACGGAGGTTAGATGGCAAGTCGATTCCTCCCGTAGGGAACGTCGAGACCTGATATCCAGTCCTCTTTGACTCGCTCATGCTTTTGTCAGCGTAATGTTCTAACCATTACGTCAATGCTCCCGCTCTGAACTTACCAGTGAAAATGATGATGAGGACGATGGTGTTGATGATGATGATGATGATGATGATGATGATGATGAGGACGATGGTGTTGATGATGAGGAGGACGATGAAGCCAGTGCTGCTGTATTATGTAATTTGTGTTGTGCAATGCCGTTGTTAACAATGTTCCGGCCTTCTGTTATCTCTTCTCGGGAAACAACTGACATGGCGATGTCTGGAGGGGTCAGGCATTCTGTGAAGGTGTGTGCTTGGTTGTTTCATTAAAGGCGCTTGCGTTGTCTCTACAATTCTGTAGCCTGTGCGATGACAGTTTAAATGGACATGTATGTGCAGTTCTGCTTCGTGTAGTGTGGTATATTTCAATTACAAAGTCTAGGATAAGGAGCATTTGATGGATCGTTTCCAAAGGGCATGTTGGTGAGTTGCGAAATGAGCAGGCGGACAGATTAGCTGGATCTGCGCCGCTAGGTGGAGTAATGATGGACGATAAGGTAGATGTGGTCAGGCCCCTTTGGGGTTGCGTTTTCTTGTGTAGAAAAACAAATACACCATCATTGTTTGGAGATATTAAAGTGACCGGAGGATCTGGCCGACATTCATTTCTCTGAGACAAAGCCGGGCGGAAACATAATCGGATTGCAACTGGCACCATTAATATTGGATCTCTTCGCCGATTGTTGAAGATGAGGACGAAGCGTGCATGGGAATGTCCCAAGTGTTGTAATGTTGATTGCTGATGCAACTCAGTCCCTGCGTATTCTATGTTTGTATTATGTCTACATATTTCATGTATGTGCGTATTTGTATATGTGTATATTCCATCATCCTGTTTCCTACCTGCATGTACTGTATGTGTGTATTATATCTACGAGTTTCCAACAAGTATGTATTCTATATGTTTGCATTTTTGTGTATTCTATATGTGTGTATTATATCTACCTGTTTCCTATCTGTGCGTATTTTATATATTTGTATTCTATCTACCTGTTTCCAATGGGTGTCTATTCTATACATGTGTATTCTGCCATCCTGTTTCAGAACAGTATGTATTCTACGTGTGTCCTATATGTATGTATTCTATACGTGTGTATTTTATCTATGAGTTATCTATCCGTGTGTAGTTTATGTGTATGTTTCCTCTCTGTGTGTATTTTATATGTGTGTGTTATATCTATGTGTTTTCTATCCCTGTGAATTTAATTGCATCTTTTCTGTCTGTGCGTATTCTACATGTGTGTACATGTTTCATAGCTGTGTGTATTCTTTTCACATGTTTCGAGTATGTGTGTATTCTATTCACGTGTTTTGTGTATGTGTGTATTCTATTCACATGTTTCGTGTATGTATGTATTCTATTCACATTTTTCGTGTATGTGTGTATTCTATTCACATGTTTCGTGTAAGTGCGTATTCTATTCACGTATTTCGTGTATGTGTGTATTCTATCTACGTATTTCGTGTATGTGTGTATTCTATCTACGTATTTCGTGTATGTGTGTATTCTATCCACGAATTTCGTGTATGTGTGTATTCTATTCACGTGTTTCGTGTATTTGTGTATTCTATCTACGTATTTCGTGTACGCGTGTATTCTATTCACGAATTTCGTATATGTGTGTATTCTATTCACGTGTTTCGTGTATGTGTATATTCTATTCGCATGTTTCGTGTACACGTGTATTCTATTCGCATGTTTCGTGTATGTATGTATGTATTATATTCACATGGTTCGTGTATGTGTGTAATCTATTCACGTGTTTTGTATATTCTAATCACGTGTTTCGTATATGTGTGCATTCTATCTACAGGTCTCCTATCTGAGTGTCTTCTCTTCACATGACTCGTATTTTTCTGTATTCTGTCTACCTGTCTCCTATCCGAGTGTCTTCTCTTCACATGTCTCGTATTTTTCTGTATTCTGTCTACCGGTCTCCTATCCGAGTGTCTTCTCTTCACATGCCTCGTATTTTTCTGTATTCTGTCTACCGGTCTCCTATCCGAGTGTCTTCTCTTCACATGTCTCGTATTTTTCTGTATTCTGTCTACCGGTCTCCTATCCGCGTGTCATCTGTTCCCGTGTTTCGTATGTGTGTGTATTATGTCAGTGTATACCCAATCTTTCTCTGTTCTGACTATGCATATTATATATGTGTGCATTCCGTCTGCCTGTATTCAACGCTGTTGATTCACCATCTTGTCAGTGTACCTCCCTCTTGTAGACAAGTCTGGACTTAACCAAACTATAACTCGCCACTTTCACTTGCTTGAAATGACTGTTAATCCCGGGGGTACAGTTATCTCTACCACTGTCGAATCGAGTGTCCAGTAGTTTCAATCAACTGATGGACATCAAGCGCTTTAGTCAGTTAATCTAGTAACATCGATTGTGAATTTGTAATTATTGTGCGAGAATATGTTGGCTTACGTAGGTACGTGTATTATGCTATATATGTAATTGTTTATGTTCCTAATTATAACTGATTGTTGTTCTTGAAGATGTTGTTGTTGTAAAGTATGTCTTCTATTCCACTCCCCGGTAGCTGAGAATCTATAAGTCTAGATGAAGAAAGTATAATGCTCATGTGACGTTCTGTGATTTGACGAATCATGATAAATTAGGCATCTTTAAACAAGGTAGTTTGCCGTTGCTTTCCATCCTGGCAGTGACCATACTGGCTGGTGACCGTAGCTATTGTCTCTTTAAAGCGATCCTCTGTCTACCGTCGCGAAACTTGAGACCATAATCAACAACTATATGTCGACTGCCCTCAATATTCCATCTACCACCTGCCTTCAGTGGTTATTTGTGAAAAGCATTCCTAAAATGGTTATGAAAAACAGCACACCATCCCCAGAAAAACATTACACACGTCCCTCCGTGGGAAAAAAAACACCGTTATTCCGTCGCCATTTTGCCGGAATACGATGGACAGACACTAACACCAATGAACAAGTCCTACAAGAAACAAATGATAATCGTAAACTGATTAAAGAATTTAAACGTCGACAGTCAATTTCATTTTTTGTCATCACGTTATGAGAAGAAATAAATTGGAGAACTTGCTGACGGCTGGCAAGATCGAGGGGAAGAGAACATGGGGAAGGCGGAGAAGTAACTACCTGGATGGCTTGGCCACGTGGCATGGTCCAGACAAGAACACTGAGGTGATCCACGATTCTCGTGATCGAGTGAGATGGTGAAACATGACCGCCCATAGGTGTGGCACATTATGAATAAATAGTGCTCTTATTCCATTTCAGTATCCCAGCAATTCACCCGTGGAAGTGTCAGTAAAGTCGATGTGAACCAATGAGCTTGAAAGTAATACCACATTCATGAGACAGACGGTGTTTTGGTCATGTAATAAGAAGACAGGGTTCGACGTAGCTGAAATAAATGCCTTCGCTCTTAAATTATGAAGCGTTGATGGCGGAGTAGGAGTTTCAATCACTACATCAGCATTAAGTAAGACTTAAACGTTGGTCTCGGTTCAGAAAGCAATGGCAAATTATTAAATGTTAAACGTGTAGCAAGCATCACCTGGATCTTTTCTCCTGGGCATGCCGGTGTGCTGGGGAATGAACAGGCGGACAGATTGGCTGGATGGCAAAACTTGGTGGAGTATTGATGCACGACAAAACAGACGTGGTTGCGGCCTTGTGGGAGCACGTGTACACCTCGGAGGAGCAAATGGATCACCATAGTCTGGTAAGAATGAGGCAGCGAGGCGTGACGAGGGGATCTGGCCGACGATCGACGCTCAGAGGAAAGGCGAGACGGACATATAATCAGATTGCTACTGGAACTATTAGTGTTGGAACTCTTCGCTGGCTGCTGAGGATGGGGACGGAGCGCTTATGGGAATGTCCAGAATGCTGTGATGTCGGTTCCTAAATCAATCAATCATAAACGTTAAATTGCCTAGAAAATTAGCCTGATGTTTGGTTATGAGAAGCGAAGCATTTAAGAACATCGTTGTGACTGTAAAGATCAGGGTAAAGGAGGCAGAGGCAAGCTGAAAGAAATGATGCTTGTTCTAAGACGAAGGCGCGGATGTAAAACACAGTGATCGTTTCTGCTGTGATCGTTTCTACAGCGATCTGTTTCACAGTGATAATGATTACGCGGATCTAGAACACAGTGAACCGAGATATGTGCATCATCATGGTCTCCTACGCCACTTTGTAAGGCGATACTGATTCATTACCTTATATTGACTCCAACAAACGAGGGTGCACAAGATGGTTTATGAGTGCCCACACGCAAAGTTACAGCGCTGTACGACCGCAGAGCTTTTCCTGGCACAGCACTTTGAACAACAAGCGACTCCTGCCCTGTGTAATACCCTATAACAGTTCCCCTGCCTTATGGGCGTTCATAAAATCTAACCAGGTTTAAAAACGTGATTTAAACGCCGTCTAAGTTACCCGAAATGTTATCCGACATGTAAGGATCCCCTACAGGAAAATATTTCTTATAATTTCATACTGTTATTAAATTCTCATGAAACACTGCAGGCCTGGTTATTCAAACTATTGACATGATTATAACAGAGTGTTGAAATCTCTCTTGAGACATATTGCCAGTGTGTTGGTGATTCGATGTGAAGCCTTTGGTCAACAGTGCGTTGTTTAATGTGTTCTTCAATCACTCGTTGGCTCAAGTCCTGTTTAACGCTCAAAGGGACGCGAGGATTTTTCTGTTAGACGCAGGAGGTTTCGGTTCTGTTCTGAATCTTTCTGTATTGCTGAAGTTTAATGGTCAATTATTTTTGCAGGAATTTAAAGAGGCTGCTACATTGATGTTAACAGTGTGTAACAACGGGTGGTGTATAACCGCTATAAAATATATAACAAATGTGGTAGACTGATATTGTGCAGGGAAACATCGAAGACGCACTCTACACATTGTACAACATAGAGATAGTAGTGTCACACACACATGTGAGCTCACACACGCACACACACACACACACACACATACACACACACACAAAGACAGATATGCATATATACACACATGCCGAGTATGAATCATCCTCATTAAGTGCCATCTGCGCACTGAAAGCCTGCTTTAATGAGTCTTCAGCACGTTCTATCCTGTGTCTTCATAATGCACTGATGAGAGATTCTTCTAGTCCTTCGGGTGATGATATGCACCCACATGTAAAGTTACTTCTTGTACGCATTGTCTGCGCGTTTCCTTTCGGAACATCCTTTAAGTGCTACTGTAACAGTTTATCCATGGAGCTCTGGCCAGTAACAAGGCTATAGAGATGCTGGAACACAAACGTTCACCCACGCATGCTTTCCTAGAGAAGAGCTCGGCCATCAGGCAAAGTCTTGATTCTCTGAGGCGGTGCATGCTGTCTAATTAATGTACCAAAACATGCTGGTATAAAATAGGCGTGCAGGCCTATGTGACACTGTGACCAGACTGCAAGAACATCAAGTATAATGTGCGTTCATATGAAATCCGTTCGTGCCACACCGCGCGTAATTGCGTACGTTGAACATGATCATAACATAGTCATGTGATAAGACTGACTAATGAATAAAAGAGCACGTGCTTATCGTCCCATGATGCATAGGTTCTGTTTCCTACCGTTGAGAAAATGGCAAGGTTGATCCAAAATCAGTCCAACGAAGCTCAAAGAGCGTTTGTTCAGTTTCTTTCATTTGAAAGATGTCGACCAGTGGACATTCATCGAAGAATGCAGGCAACGTACGGTAACAAATGTGTGTCGAAGACAACAGTGACAGACTGGGCACGAATATTTCAGAAAGGACGTCAGTTCACGACAGATCTTCGACGACCGGATCATGCGCATATTGTTGCAACAGAAAAAACCATCGCCAAAATTGATGCAGCAGTACAGATAAACCGTTGTCGAAGCATACGCTCGCAAGCGAAAGAATTTGATGTGTCAATTGGGATAATTCAAAAGGTCGTTCGTAAGAAACTGCAATATCGGAAGGGTGTGTTCACGGTGGGTACCACGGATGTTGACCGACCATGAAAAAGAGGACCGCTTAGGATGGTGTTTGAACCACTTGCTGCGTTACAGAGTGGAGGGTGATGCATTTCTCTTCCGCATAGCGACAGGCGATGAATCATGGTGTCACCACTTTGAGCCGAGCAGCAAAAGAGAGACCATGCAACGGAAGCATGCAGGATTACCAAAAGTCAACAAATTCAAGATACAGGTTTCCGCTGGTAAGGTTATTCTGAGCGCATTTTTTTACCATGAAGGGCTATTGTTGGCCGACGTTAAGGAACCTCTACACACTACTTCCAAACACTAGACAAGGTGCAAAAAGCCATCAAGATTAAACGACTTGGCATGCTTTCTCGCGGTGAGATTTTCTTGCAAGATAATGCTCGCCGGCATGTCGCAAAGACTGTGCGGGAATCATTAGCAAGGAAGAAGTGTTAAATTCTGCAACATCCAGCCTATATATTGTCACCATGTGATTTGCATTTGTTCGGACCTCTAGAAAAAGCTCTCAAGGGGCAACGATTTCATACAGATGCAGAAGTAATGAACGCGGTAAACACTTGGTTCAGTGAGCAACCACAATTCTTTCTTGCCTACGGCATTCACCGCCTGTCTAAGCAATGGGATACTTGCCTGAATGCCTACGGCGATTTCTTCTGACCAACCCATGGTGCATAATTTATTCAACATGAATTGTTTGTTTAATTCTACCACACCTGATAATGTTTCTTTTCTGATTTTGTAATAAAGCCATTTGAACGGGTTTCAAATGAACGTCCCTGATACAATTGTGTGGGGCTAGACAAAAACGCTTGCGGGCAGATACAGACGACTGGTCAGCCAAAATAGAACCGGTGTCCCAGTCGCTACACGTTGGGGAAGATCTGAGCAACCTGAGCTAGTAGTTACATATGCAATGATGACAGTACTGTTTTACTAACTAACTAACTAACTAACTAACTAACTATCTAACTATCTAACTAACTAACTATCTAACTAACTAACTAACTATCTAACTAACTATCTAACTAACTATCTAACTATCTAACTAACTAACTAACTAACTATCTAACTAACTAACTAACTAACTATCTAACTAACTAACTAGCTAACTATCTAACTAACTAACTAACCAACCAACCAAATAACTAACTAACTAACTAACCAACCAACCAACCATCAAGCCAGCCAGCCAGCCAACCAACCAACCAACCAACCAACCAACAAACCAACTACTAACTAACTAACTAACTAACTAACTATCTAACTAACTAACTAACTAACTAACTAACTGAGTAACTATCTAACTAACTAACTAACCAACCAACCAAATAACTAACTAACTAACTAACCAACCAACCAACCAACTAATTAACTAACTAACTAACTAACTAATTAATTGATTAACTAACTAACTAACTATAACTAACTAGCTACATACCTTACCTTAAATATAAATACTCTACTGACTACCTAACTTAAATGACTAATTGACTAACTAAACTAACTAACTATTTAACTAACTAACTAACTAACTAACTAACTGACTGACTGACTGACTGACTGCCTGACTGACTGACTGACTGACTGACTGGCGGACTGACTGACTGACTGACTGACTGACTAACTAACGGACTAACTAAACTAACTAACTAACTAACTAACTAACTGACTGACTAACTAACTAACTAACTAACTAACTAACTAACTTAATGACTGACTAACTAACCAGCTGGCTAACTAACTAAATGACACGTTAACTAACTAACTAAATTCTTAACTAACTAACTATCTAACTATCATGTTAAATAATTATCTGAGTAATTAACTACCTATCTAACAAACTAACAAGTTAATTCAGTAGCTACCTAACTAACAAGATAACTATCTTATTAACTAGCTACCTAACTAGCTAAATATATAACTAACTAACTAACTAAAGAACTAATTAACTTAATAACTGACTTATTAATTACTTAATTACATGCTAGCTATGTAACTAAAAATCTAACTAATTAAGTAACTCAAATAATAATAGACTACAATGTCTGGGGCATATAGAAAGAATGGAAGGTAATAGGGAAACAAAACTCGCTTACACTCAGGAAAAAAATGACCGTAGACCCCGAGGTAGACCAAGAAGACGGTGGAGAGATAATATATATATACAGACCTAAAAGCACTTGGAATCAACGACTGGCAAGAGAAGGTCAACCAGAGAGATGAATGGAGACGAATTGTATCTGCAACAAAGAACCTCAGTGGCTCGGAACGCTGAAGAAGAAGAAGAATTAAGTAACTAACTAACTAAATAACTACGTTACTTCCTTACTTACCTACTTACTTACTATCGAACTAACTGATTAACTAACTTAATAACTAACTAATTTATTTAGGTAACTAAGTAAATTACTAACTAAATAACTACCTTGCTAACATCCTTCTTGTTATATACCCTGAGTGGCTTCCCTATATACCTACATAATTACTTTAATATGTTCCTGAAGTTCTTGTAATGGCTGTCCGTTTGTATTGTAATGTGCAATAGATCAGAAGAAGGCAGGCTCCGGCACACAAACACACACACACTCTCGCACGCACGCACGCACGCACGCACGTACGCACGCACGCACACACACACACTGCATGAGCAATAGTTTACTGGCCAGATATTGCCAGCCTCGCCCACTTTTGTTGGTGCAATAATATACACAGATGCACGCGCAGAAAATGCTCCAATGTAAGCACAGTGGGACGGGTCGCCAAATAAAGAATAAACAACGTAAGAAAGGAAGACAGATTGTAGGAAACCAGACGGCGAAACAGACATAAATGCAGAGTGTTTAACAAGGTGTACAGACAGACAGAACGCATGCCAGCGGGCAGGCAGAGCACGAACGGGCAGACATGTGGACAAGAAACATAAAGAGGTGGACATATACGTAGACAAACAACAGACAGACATTTAGACATACATATTGAAGTAAAAACAGACTGGCACATGGAAAGTCAGGGATGAGAACAAACAACAGAACAAGCAGAGAGACAGCCAAAAAACCAAAGCAGCTATCAAATAAACAGACGAAACCAGTATAGGCAAGCGACAGACACAGTACATGTTGTAGTAAACTACAGGATCCTTTACAATGCTTTGGGGTGTATTGAGCTGGTGCACTCCATGTCCGATGTGGTCAGTTTAACGTTGGTTGTTCTGACCTCCCAGAAGGTTGTTGGCTTCCATCGGAGCTTGGTCAACATGACAGCCCTTGTCATTTTTTTTAATTTACGCGTAGAGTTGGCCTTCTCCGCGATGAAGGGGTTACGGACGCGGTTCGTGATCTAGCTTACCCGCGTTCGAAACACAGCTGTGAGCGATTTTGCAGTAGACAGCGTTGCGTTGTTTTTTACCAGATGGTATGGGAGCCGGTCGTTCAGAAAGCAATGGCAGACTACTGAACGTAATCTTGCCAAGAAATCAACAGACAGCTGAAAGATGCTGCTGTTGACAGCGATGTCCTGTAAAGGATATGCAAAAAACAAAAGCAAAAACAAAAAAAATCCAAGGAATTGGCAACATTCGTCTCAGGAACCACATCATCGTTGCTTCGAAGCTTTTCTAAATTTGTTAATTAATGTTCTGGTCTCCCCGGCGAAGGGGTTAACGACTTTCTCCGTAATCCCCTATATCCACGTGAGGAACACAGCTGCGTGAGATTCGACAGCGGATCGTGTCGCGTTAGTTACTTACTGTGTATGTAAGCCGGTGTCACGAAAAACACCGTGAGTAACCAGTGATGACAATAAAAGGCGTTCGGATTAACGACATGTTCGAGGCCACAGGTTGTTTCAACAAATACAGAAAAAACCGTCTGGGTTGCAGCTGCACGTGTTTACATCTGGTGGGCTTACTAGGAACATTCGGTGGTGAGTGAGATGAATCTTTACACCACTTTGACAGTTCATAAACAGGTCGGATTACAGCGGAAGTGCCCAGCTCGGGAGAAAACAGTCCGTCTGTCATTTAGAGTTCCGGACATCAAGCGAAATGGCAGCTGTGATTGTCACCACTCGACAGAAGATTGGCGGCTTGTTATTGAAAACTGTTGTTGGGACCATACAGTAACTCGCTAGCTTGTTTTGGATGTCAAAACATGGGAGGACGAATCTGACATTGATTGAGCCAGGGAAGATAGATTCCTGACAAGGGCTGATCTGCCCAAAATAACACCTGTGTGGACATAAAGAATAACGTCACGTGACCAATTTTAGGCGTTTGCCAAATACCCGATTTGGGAACAACGAATGTAACTCGAAACGTTGATCTAGGTAGACGTGCTTTGGCACGGCAGTTAGGGAGTTAAGAACATCTAACGTGTGCGGGATTAATTAGATTTATTTTACACGTGCCTGTCATGGCAAACTTAGATGTGATTGAGTAAACTGCAGTGCCGTATAAGGTAGAACATATTATCTAATTAGTTCTAATTAATATAGGCTTGTTAAAACTAGAGTGTGATGATTAGCACTGTTAGTGGAAAACTAGTTAGAGGATGAGTGATGATTGGCTCTGCTAGGATGAATAGGATAGCGGGGTGATATTTGGAGAGATTTAAGATGGGTTGGGAGATGGGGAAAGTGTCCAATGGGGGGATCTTTCAGTGGCTTGCCCACTGAAGTTTTGCACTCTGTTTATGGGTCTTTCCTTGTCATAGCCTGATTCGGACGTAGGTGAGGAGCTAATATGCTCTATGACAGAGTTTAGTTAGCTGTAAAATAACTGAGCAAGGCAATAGGCTTACACTCAGCCGGTAGGATCAGTGACTAGTACTATCACCAGATGTGTTGTTTCTCTCACAGGTTCCATACCAGCTACGAGGAAGCTCAACACTGTTTTAGAAAAGGTGCAACGCCAGTTTGAAAGAACCTCAGTTGAACAGTAACCTGTTTCTTACGGAAATTAAATAACGCTAGAAGGAAGATGGTTCACCTAAGATGGGTGATGATTGTTGATGCAACACACAGCATAAGAACATTGGTACCTAAACAAGAAAATTAAAATATAATAGTCACATGGTGTGATATATTCTAGTGAAATAGTACAAAAGACATGATACTTGAAACTAGATAGACACTAGTTAGGATCAAGTATATTAACAATAATAGTGATACCTAAATACTCACTACAAAGGATTTGTGCATTCTTTAGGAACGATAGGAACTTATGAGTAGTGTGCAACCGGTCCATGATCAGCTGTAATTTGCAAACAGTATCTATTTCGGATGATCAGGAAGATGGATTACCAGGTAGCTACAGATGACAGTCGGTGTCCGGCAGGAGAGATACAGTACCGGGTGAGATGGACTTGTTCTGACTTAACGTGCTGTGTCCTTGCAAGGATGAACTGACTACGCTATTATCTGAGGGTCCGATCCTACACATATTATAGAACACATCACACATTTTCTTCGCATACACGTCTCACGTACATTACACTTTTCTTTTAATACATTAATCTTTATTAATTTTTAGAAGCAAGAGTTGTTGAATATGTTGCGTGGGGAAGAATGAGATGGGGCATAGTACGACAGTGAGAGAGAGAGAGGAAAAGGTGTCCACGGGCTGATGGAGTGTGTTGGGCGGAAGCTGGTGGATTCTCCAGGATATTGATAGGAAAATAAAAATAATAATGTGAGTGTTGACTCCCATCACTCCAGGGACGACACTTTAAAGGAAGACACGACAGCCGGTCGCTCAGAAAGCAATAGCAAACCACTGAACGTAATCTTGCCAAGAACATCAACAGCAGCTGAAAAATGCTGGTGTTGACTGCAACGTCCTGAAAGGGATATGCAACTTTTTAAAAAAATGTTCCATGATTAGCTGTCACACAGGAAAACATGTTCTATATAATATTTCCTGCTTAATAGAGGGGAAACTAAATAGATGTGCAGAATATGTAACTGTCTGCTCCTCTCATGGTTTATGAAGATAACATTTTATAGATTTTTAGTGAACGTAAGTTCCTGCTTTCCCCGTGTCTTTTATGGAGCTGACATTTAATAGATTTATAGAGAACATAAGTTCCTGCTTTCCTCGTGTGTAATTGTTCTGAAACTAAATAGCTTTACAGAGATCATACGGTCCAGCTTCCCACGTGTTTCAAGTCAAGGAAATTTGAAATATAGCGTTTGTAACTTTATGCTATGGCAAACTTTTTTTCTTCTCGCATATCCTATTACAGGACATCGCTGTCAACATCAGCATATTACCACTGTCGTTGATTTCTTGGCAAGATTGCGCTCAGTTGTTTGCCATTGTTTTCTGAGTGCCCGGCTCACATATCCCATAAGTAACGGCCGCGGCGATAACCGTCTCGCGCAGCTGCGTTTGCTCACGTGGATAAATAGGATAACGGAGAAAGTCGCTAACTTCTTGGCCAGGGAGATCGGCTTATGGCAAATTATTGAACGTAACCTAGCCAAGAGATCAAAGGGGCAGAAATGCTGGTGTTGACTGCAATGTCCTATAAAAGATATGCAAAAAACAAAAACAAAAAACAAAACAATAACAAATAAAAACCGCACCGCTTGTGCCTAATTGCGAAGTTCTAACTGTCAAAGTCTTGCTTAGGGCAAGAATTAGGGCTCGTCACTTGACAAAGTACGATCTTAATTACACTAGCTAAACAACACAAGGCTAACCGCCGATAAGATATTTCGTGCTATTTATTCGCTCACTGCACACATCGTGAATCAATACACGCTTCGCGCAATCACAAGTTACAATATACAATGGATTACAACAGTGCTAGTAATCAATACATCAATACAATATAAGATATCAATGCACTCCAACTTACAAGTCACACAGACACGCACTCCATCTCAAGTTGTCAAACAGGCTAGCTTTCGCGACATGCATCAACTCTCAGCCGCTTTCACACGTCTGTCTCTGACGACCGTCCAGCTCAGTCTGACTGGACACAGCACACTCTCTAGTAGCGCTTGGGTTAGCACGCGTGACCCCTCACGGTTCACGCTGTGTGCTAGCTGCCTGCTTAGCATCGTTCAGCGCTTATCGCCTGTAGTGCTTATAATAGCCCAGCGCTACACTATCGAGCGCTGGCTGCCTGGCGCTAGTGAGGCCGCCGCATTATAACTGTAGGGCTTATAATATCTCGGCGTTGCATTGTCGGGCGTTGGTGCAGACAACGCGTTCTATCCTCGGGTGAGACTCTGACATCCTCCCCCCCCCCCCCGTAATTTCATGAAAGGTTTTCCTTTCATGTACTCTATTTCGCTGTTCTTTATCTTGTCAGAATCGAACTTTGCACTTTATCTGACATAGCTCTGATTAGTTCTAATATGTACAGGTGATTAGTAAGCAATATGTATATGATTCCCATGCCTATCCATACAGCATAATTGTCAGGTACAATCACCTCCATGGTTTTTACCTCACTGAGACACAGCCAGTCCGGTAGTTACGGCTAACTTGCCCTACCTCTCCACCAAAAAGAAAAATTACAAATAAACAGGTGAGTCTGTGAGTATCTACCTATAAGATAACTCCGACATTGAACATCTATCCCTATCTAATAGAATGCCCGATGAAGGTCTTCAGTTTTGGCAAGTTTTCCCATATACACATGACGTCCTCTTGACGTGATACCTATTAGGCAAACATGGTAGTTTCAATACATATTTACGCATCACCAACAATATTTAGTTATGTCCCTTGTTTATGTAACAAAATTTAGGGACAATAATTTTATCATGCTTTCAACAAAATAAATTACAGGTACCATTTTCTCTCTTAGTGTCATAATTTGATTCTCTCTGACAAAAGTGCACAAAAAGGTCACTTTTGTGACAAAGTCAATCAAGTTACGATGCTGAGATTACATCTAACAAAAATCGACATAAACAATTTTGTATATGGAAATGTTTCATACTCGAATTTACATACAATTGTCATCAATTTACAAATATTTTATTATGGTACATTATTATGAAAGTAATATAAATATATAACAGAAGTGTAAAGATGTTGCCGCACACTCACATTAAGGTCTCTCGTTGTGTTAGACTGTAAATATACGGAGTACCCAGATCTTGTTATCAGTGGTAGGATAGCTTCTTCCGTCATATTCTCAGATTAGGTTGTCACGGTCATCCCTCATACTTGTTAAAACGTCGTGGACCATCTTTATAGTTGTACTCAGGATTGCTTGGTACTTGTTCAAGCTCAGTAAGTCTTTGGGTCCTGTAGTACTGTCCTGTGACACTTATGGTGTCGTTATTATAATGATAATATATATTTACACTATTAATGACATTCTTGCAACTTTCTTATAATTATACGAACCGTTCATTCACATGATAATAACAATATGTACATACTATATTTACACTGGGAAATTACATTTTCCCTATCACACAGTTTTACACAGCGTAACTGATATGAAGTCACAATTGGCTGTGGTGTTGATCACTATCTAGGTTGCAGTTTATACACCATCTGCAATGTGCTCGGGTGTTACCTGGCTATTGGGTGAGTCGTCAGGACATCTCGATAGAAGATCGGCAAGAGAGTTATGTGAGCCTTTGATATGTCTGATTTCGAAGCTATAGTCCTGTAAAAGAAGGGACCATCTGGCCACTCTTTGGTTAGTTGGGGTTCCCCTGGTGATAAATGTCAACGGACTATTGTCTGTTTCAATGATGAAATGTTTACCTAAAAGAAATCTGGACAATTTACGTACCGAGAACACAAGAGCGAGGGCTTCGAGTTCCGGCGTGCTGTAATTTCGTTCGCTGGTGTTCAGTTTCCGGGAGACGTAGTATACCGGGTACAACACTTGGTCGTGTTCTTGAAGTAGTACCCCTCCAATGGCTACGGAGCTCGCATCGCATCTAGTGCTAAAATAGTGCTAAGATCTGGTAATTTTAGAATGGGTTCCTTGGAAAAATAAGATAGTACTTTCGCAAATGCAGGCCTTAAACATTCGCTATTTACAATGACATTTGGATGTTTGTTTGTTAGTAAATCAGTAAAACATTTGGTCAATTCAGCAAAATGAGGAATAAATTGTCTATAATAATTCAAAAGATCTAACACACTTCGCAACTGTTTCTTGGTTGTCGGAAGCGACAATTTTAAAATTATGGACATTATGTTATCGTCAGTTGATATGAAGCCATTTGAGATCTTATAGCCCAAAAATGAAATTTCTTGAAAGGCTATATCAACTTTGGATGGTTTTATTGTCAGTCCATGTTGTCTAATCCTGTCGAATGTCTGCTGCAGTGCTGTTATATGGTCTGTCATGTTATTGGAATGTCAGGTGTCAAAATAATATGATGCTGCACTAAGTCTGTCTGTCCTGGGTTGTCAGAAAAAATTGTACTGTAGTCTTGTAATGCTTGTCTGCAACTGTTAATCTGTGTCTGGGTCAGTTTGGGATTTACCTTTATGTCCTGTAGGTTGGTTGTCGTTTCAAGGACTGGTGTTGGTATCTCGTCAGTATCGTTGTCGTCTGTCTGGTCCACTATTGTTGTGCTTGCTGTCGTCTCCACTTGTTCGTCGTCTCTGTGGTAGTATGGTTTAAGCATGTTAATATGAAAAATTTTGTGTTTGTCCCTAACTGCAATTTCGTAATCTACCGTCGAAATTTGTCGTAGTACTTTAAACGGTCCTTGCCATGAGTCTGTCAGAAGATGTCTGTCACTTGGCAATAAGAGAAGAACGTCCTGTCCTGGCGTCAGAGTAATGGTTCTATTTCCTCTGTTAGCGTATTGTCGGTAGATAGCACCAGATTTTTGTAGTGCTTCTTTAGCTAACATACATGATCTCATAATTCTATCGCGCAATGATGTTACATGTTCATATGATGAAATGGGTGTACAGATGGTTTTACTTTCAGTTAGCATAGAATGGTACAATGATAATGGGCCGCGTGGTTTGGCACCATACACGATTTCGAATGGTGAGAATCCAGTGCTGGAATGTGGCACTTCTCTATATGCAAATAAAATAGCAGGCAGATACGTGTCCCAGTCTTCGGGATGCTCTTGGGTTACTTTTGCGATCATATGTTTAAGATCGCCGTTGATCTTTTCTATGATACCTGTTGAGTGTGGGTGGTATGGGCTGTTGAAGCATTGCTTCACCCCCCAACATTTTAGTAAATGCTTGTGTAGCTGCGGCAATAAACTGGCTACCCCGATCTGAAAGAAAGGGAATCCTACCCTTGCAAAAATATGAAAAAATACTTCCATGATATCTTTGGAAGTTATATTCTTCATTGGAATGGCTTCTGGCCACCGACTACATAAATCAATTATTGTAGCAATATATTTGTTTCCCCTTGATGTTATGTGGTTAAGGGGGCCAACTATATCGACCGAGATCTTTTCAAATGGTCTACTTGCCAAATCAGTGACTTGCAGTTCTGCTTGCGGGTGTTTCCCCTTTTTAACAAGCTTTTGGCAGATGTCACAAGATCTACAATATACTTTCGTATCACTGCAAAATTTAGGCCAATAGAATTGAGTAAGTAACCTTGCTCGCGTTTTAGCATACGCCATATGCCCTGCAAAGGGTATGTCATGCGCTAGCTGTACTGCTTGGTTTGCGGTTTTCTGAAGGTAGCACCGTTTGTTCAGTAGTGCTAGAACCTTTGGTATAGTACCGTGTCAGAATTCCTTTTTTCAGAGCAAAATACCATTTAGCGTTCTTTGCTACTCGTGGCTTTTGACCTATTAGTTTAAAATACTTTTGCAATGATCGATCGGCTTTTTTGAGCTGTTATAAATTTCTCCCTAGTTGTTTCAGGAGCTGTTACAACTGGGCTTATTAGCTGTAAAGCCTCTGTCTGATCGATTCGATCTTGCCTTTGAGCAGTAGATCTAGTTACTGCATTTGTACTATCACGGTTAACATGTATATTACAACTTGGTGTCACATTCACACAACTACATTCCTGTGATGACATTGCCGAATTGGCATACATACATTCATTTATGGGTGGTAATACATCAATATCATGAAACGTGATTTGTGATGATGGTGAGATGGTATGATTGGTGTTACAAGTGGCAGAGAATACAATACTGTCATGTGGCATGTCATTAACCTCTGGAAGGTGACCAATGATAACATCGCAACAAGGATTGTTCAATGCTGCGCATTTAACCTTTCCGGAGAGGAATGGTGTATTTATATATGCCCATGCAAGAGGGTATCTTTCGATGTTACCCGAGAAAGTTCTGCAAGTAACATATTTACCACAATATTGTGATGGTAAAATATAGTCTTTCTTAATGCCAATGAGGGTACTGCCGCTATCACGTAAAACGGTGGCAGCTCTACCGTTAATATACCCCTGGTGGATGTTTAGTTTACCTTGGGAGTTCACAACTAAGTTGGCTTCCTCATTTGTAACAGGAATTGAATGGCCACATGTCAAAATGCCATCTTCATGAAATTGATCACAGACAGTACATTTGTCGTGTTGAAACACATCAATAGCATGTGCTGCGTTTACATTTTGATCTTCTATACTTTCATCATCTGATGACGAACTATCAATCATAGCTGCATTAGCCTTTCTAGACATAGCTTTGGCTTTACAATCTTTACGCCAGTGGCCGAAAGCTTTACAGAGGAAGCACTTGGTGGCACGTCTGTATACCTTTCTTTCCTTGTCTTGCTTTGCTATGTAGTTTTGTAAGTAAGACATGTAACCAGGATGTTGGTCACACATATCAGTTTCGATGTGTGGCAAATGACAATATCTGCATTTGTTACTCTGATCAGCAGATTGCCTATAGGGCGTTTGTTTGTTGTAAGGCACTGACTTAGATCTATCATAAGTAGCGGCTGGTACAAAGTCTGTGCTCGTCAATCCAGTACTGAAACATTGTTTATTAGCTGAAAAATAACCTGCTCCCCGACTTTCAATCTGTTGTACACTTTCACACTGACATTCTAATAGAAATTTAGAAAATGGTGGCGGGAGAGATGTAATGATTTTATCTCTCAAAACAAGATCCACCAATTTATCAAAATTACCATTTACTTTGGCTGCAGATAGCCACTTAGAGAAAACATTTTGTATTTCTGAGATGTAATCAGAGAACGTTTGTGTTTTTTAGGAGACAATTTACCAAACTGTTCTCTGTAGCCTGCTTCATCTAGCAGAAAATGAGCCATAATTTTTGTCTTAATATGCTGATAATCTTTCTTCAGGTCATTTGGAATGGCCTCTATTACTTTCAGAGGATCTCCAGAAAGACTTCTCATATATATTATACTCCATTCTGACTTTGGGATCTGATAATGATCCATAATACATTCAAAATTTTGAGTGAAAGCTGCTATGCAGTCACCTGTGGAGTAACTTTTAATCAGCCCTTGGTATTTCTTATATGGCTGGTCTTTGTCAGCTTTTCTATCTTCCTTTTCTTTGGAAGTTTCTGCTTTCGTCTGTTCAGTTTTTAGCTGTACTTCGAGCTCTTCTTTCCTGGTTTGGGCTGTAATTTCAGCTTTTCTTATTTCTGCATCTGTTTCAGCTTGCTTAAGTTTTAAAGCAGCGTCTACTTCTGCTTGCTTAAGTTTTAAAGCAGTGTCTGCTTCTGCTTGCTTAAGTTTTAAAGATCTTTCGGCAGCTCTTTCATCACGTTCATTAATCTTCTCCTGTTGTATGAGGTATTCTGCAAACTTGTTCTCACTCCAGGCTCTCAACTCTTCACCAGTATAGTTCATTTTTAAACCCATTTCAATATACTCGTTCAAACTAGCCATGATGAACAAAATGTATGATGAAATCGATAGACACAAAATTAATAAAGTTGTTAGTAATTTGAGTTCAAAGGTTTACAGTATTTAATATTATAGCTAGTGTTTAGGCCTGCAGAACGAAAATATAAGAAAGAGGAAAAAATTTTATACTCAAGTACTCCTGAGATAATGTGTTGGGCAATGGCTACTTACTACTGCTCGAAACCGCACTGGTGTTTGCTTTATGTCGGCCAATAATTTTTGGAGTTTTCGAGGGACAGGTGTAGATGACCCCAAACAACCTGTTCTTTTTGGACTAAGAGAAATTAGAACATGTGCAAGTGTGTGGTGTATGCAATGTCACTTAAGTTTTTGTAGGTTTGTATGTCGTCAAGTATTGTTGTTAGTCGTATCACCACAATCAACCACGTTCTATTCACACTTTCCACTCGTTCCGCTTACACTATCACTACTCAATGACATTCAAGGACATGGCCGCCATTTTGTTTTTGTCACTTTGATGCCTCGGTTGCAATTTTCTAAGTTCAAAAACGTAATTTTGCTTTGATTAAATTAACTCACACAATGATATTTACGTTCTAAACTATAACGCACACGCTTTCTATACTAATAATTATAATTAATTTATCTAACATTTTGACCGCAGTCGCTATGTTCACATTTGTTACCAACAAAATTATATCTACTATCGGCACATTTCTGTAAACAGTTGATTCATATCCCGGACGAGCCTCCACGTTCGCACTTGTCAAAGTCTTGCTTAGGGCAAGAATTAGGGCTCGTCACTTGACAAAGTACGATCTTAATTACACTAGCTAAACAACACAAGGCTAACCGCCGATAAGATATTTCGTGCTATTTATTCGTGCACGGCACACATCGTGAATCAATACACGCTTCGCGCAATCACAAGTTACAATATACAATGGATTACAACAGTGCTAGTAATCAATACATCAATACAATATAAGATATCAATGCACTCCAACTTAAAGTCACACAGACACGCACTTCATCTCAAGCTGTCAAACAGGCTAGCTTTCGCGACATGCATCAACTCTCAGCCGCTTTCACACGTCTGTCTCTGACGACCGTCCAGCTCAGTCTGACTGGACACAGCACACTCTCTAGTAGCGCTTGGGTTAGCACGCGTGACCCCTCACGGTTCACGCTGTGTGCTAGCTGCCTGCTTAGCATCGTTCAGCGCTTATCGCCTGTAGTGCTTATTATAGCCCAGCGCTACACTATCGGGCGCTGGCTGCCTGGCGCTAGTGAGGCCGCCGCATTATAACTGTAGGGCTTATAATATCTCGGCGTTGCATTGTCGGGCGTTGGTGCAGACAACGCGTTCTATCCTCGGGTGAGACTCTGACACTAACCCTTTTCACGCCATGAATTGTATTATGTATATGGTGCTAGCTGTATGTTTACACCACTCGTCCCTCGGTGGATGATGCGGTCAGTCTCAAGCCTGCGTCTTTTACTTCCCACGAGCGTTCTTGGTACCAATATTTTGTCTAGGTCAACAACGTGTGAGCCCAGCTCAATGAATACGTAAATACCCGCCGCGAAAGGGATTTGAAAAATTCACCGCCCGGCTGTCAGGTAAGCGGTCTAACCACTGCGCCACCACGACTCCCCTGGGACTATGTCACTTCCCAGTACTCTTATTCTGACTGCAGTGGACAATGATTACACTGTTGCGCGGAATGCATGTTCTACAGCTGATGAATGCATTAGTGCAAGCCACGTGTATGTTTGAAAACAACAGAAACACCTTGCTATTGGAACAAGCATCGGGGATAATCAAATTAGAAGAATTTTTTAAAAAAACTTGATGCTCTAAACGGTACAGTAGGTGGTGTTACAATAGGCGGTGTTACAATAGGCGCTTGTAGGGAGATCACGTGTTTCCTGAAACGTATAACCACTAGTTTATTCGGTAATGGAGTTTCCAGTGACTCTCTGGAGCGATGTAAAACTTTCATTGTCTCCCTTTGAGCCAAACTGGAATGAAACATGCGCCTGCGGGCTGTGTGTCCCTGAATGAGGGTTTAGAGAGAGAGGGAAAGAGAGTGAGAGAGAGGAACCATAAGATAGAAAGAGAGAGGCAGCAAGACAGAGACTGAGAGACAACGAGGGAGACAGATAGTGACAGACAGAGATAAAGAGAGAGAGACAATAATGGTATAATGAAAACAATTAAAAGAGATACAGAAAGAGGGACATCGAGATGGATAAACAGAGACTGAGAGAGTGACAGCAATGCATGCATAAACAGAGAGAGAGAGAGAGAGAGAGAGAGAGAGAGAGAGAGAGAAAGACAGAGAAAGATATAGGTATAGGCAGATAGAGAGAAGAGAGATCAGAACAGAGAGAGCGACAGAGAGAGAGATCGGAACATAGAGGGAGAGACAGTAAGAACGAAAGAGAGAGAGAGAGAGAGAGAGAGAGAGAGAGAGAGAGAGAGAGAGAGAGAGAGAGAGAGAGAGAGAGAGAGAGAGATCTTTATTTCATAAGGGTTACAAATTGGGCACGCAGGCCCGTCTTAAATTCGGCCCTTCCAATCATTCATCTTTCGTTCAACAACAGTACATGAATGAAACATGCGCAGGCAGTATATAAACAAATAAGAAGTAAATGACTCTATTTGTTTCAGGCCTTGAGGAAATCTAAACATATGTTGCTGGCGCCGTATATGTTTAGATCAGTCGTCACTGGAGAGATGATGTGGACAATATCTCGCCTGCCGCCATTGCTTCCCAAGACAGTTCCCGGTAGCCAAAATATGTAGCTGGTAGCCCATGTCACATTTTTAAAATCCATCTGGACGCGAACCCATGGCAACCGGATCGGCAGGCAAGATGGCAGACACTGCTTTACTCCGGTACCCGCTACACGGTGTGCGGGTGTTCAGTCAATGTACTGCCGGGGTGGGGACAGTTCCGGGGGGACACGAAGAGATAGACACTTGAATGGACTGAACACATGGCGTCAGAGAGAAGTTTATATGGCATAATAGAAAAGAGAATTTAACACGGCATAACAGAGAAGTTCATCTGGCATAATAGAGAAGTTCATCTGGCATAATAGAGTACATGGCATAATACAGAAGTTCACATGTCATATTAGAGAAGTTCACATGGCATAATAGAGAAGTTCACATGCATATTAGAGAAGTTCAAATGTCATAATAGAGAAGTTCACATGTCATAATAGAGAAGTTCACATGGCATAATAGAGAAGTTCACAAGTCATATTAGAGAAGTTCACATGTCATAATAGAGAAGTTCACATGTCATAATAAAGAAGTTCACATGTCATAATAGAGAAGTTCACAAGTCATAATAGAGAAGTTCGCATGTCATATTAGAGAAGTTGACATGGCATAATAGAGAAGTTCACATGTCATAATTGAGGAGTTTACATGACATAACAAATGAGTTTAAATGACATAATATAGGAGTTTACATGACATAATAGAGAAGTTCATATGGCATAATACAGAAGTTCACATGACATAATAGAGAAGTTCACATGTCATATTAGAGAAGTTCAAATGTCATAATAGAGAAGTTCACATGTCATAATAGAGAAGTTCACATGGCATAATAGAGAAGTTCACAAGTCATATTAGAGAAGTTCACATACATAATAGAGAAGTTCACAAGTCATAATAGAGAAGTTCGCATGTCATATTAGAGAAGTTCACATGACATAATAGAGAAGTTCACATGTCATAATTGTGGAGTTTACATGACATAACAAATGAGTTTAAATGACATAATATAGGAGTTTACATGACATAATATATAATAGAGAAATTTACATGGCATAATAGAGGAGTTTACATGACATAATAAAGGAGTTTGCATTGCATAATATAGATTTTTACATGGTATAATATAGATTTGTACATGTTACAATATAGATTTTTACATGGTATAATATAGATTTGTACATGTTATAATATAGATTTGTACATGGTATAATATAGATTTGTACATGGTATAATATAGATGTGTACATGGTATAATATAGATTTGTACATGTTATAATATAGATTTGTACATGGTATAATATAGATTTGTACATGGTATAATATAGATTTGTACATGTTATAATATAGATTTGTACATGGTATAATATAGATTTGTACATGTTATAATATAGATGTGTACATGGTATAATATAGATTTGTACATGGTATAATATAGATTTGTACATGGTATAATATAGATTTGTACATGTTATAATATAGATTTGTACATGTTATAATATAGATTTGTACATGGTATAATATAGATATATACATGGTATAATATAGATTTGTACATGGTATAATATAGATGTGTACATGGTATAATATAGATTTGTACATGTTATAATATAGATGTGTACATGGTATAATAGAGAAATGTACATTCCATAATAGATAAGAGATGTTCAAACGTCATAATAGAGGCCGAATGGATAAGAACGCTTGTTCTTAAACTTCCGGTGTGCTGATGCTGTGTTAGCAAGTTCACACTCTACACTGGTCAGCTGGACTAAAATGTTGACTTCTCGTCCTTGGAGACGTAAATAACAAGTACCTTAGGAGACAGATTGTGCTCACCTGATGGCGAAAGACACTAGTAATAGGAAAAGTTAATCAAGATGCAAAAATCAGTTCAGTGCACTACAAGTAGTAGCACGTGAATAGACAACGCTTGAGTACAAAGGAAGCAAAGGAGAAAAAAGAAATGTAGCCAAGCCATCCAAGTTTTATCTCCATGTCTTCACCTCGCTTTTTTTTTTATCAAATAGTTTTGCCAGTTGTCAGTAACTTTTCAATTCTATTGTTTCTCATAATTCTGACCGTAGTACTCACCAAACAGAAGGAATTGAATTTCTTTATTGTCTCTTTGTGGTCGCCAGGAAGTTGCAGTAGCGTAGTTGTTACATAGACGCTCTCCTGCCCACCTGGTGCTCTTGAGTTCGATCCGCATGAGGGCATATTTGAAATATATATATATATGTATACTACTTGTAGTGCACTGAACTGATTTTTGCATCTTGATTAACTTTTCCTATTACTAGTGTCTTTCGCCATCAGACGAGCCCAATCTGTCTCCTAAGGTACTTGTTATTTACGTCTCCAAGGACGAGAAGTCAACATTTTAGTCCAGCTGACCTGTGTAGAGTGTGAACTTGCTAACTCAGCTCAGCATCAGCACACCGGAAGTTTAAGAATAAGCGTTTATATATATATATATATATATATATATATATATATATATATATATATATATATATAAATGACCTATGCTCCCAGGTCGACGTAGCCTAAAATGGGTGCTAGGAAACTTCCCGTGAGTAAATTCGGCCGGGCTTGCCACTGTGCACATCACCCGACGATCACAGATTGGGCTCTACACATCTGGATTGAGCACCATATTCACAATGCGTTAAAGGCGAGTGAAAGGGGTCGTTACTGACGCTATGGCGAAGGGCTTACGAACGTAATACGTAATCCTTTATACCGCGTTCGAACCACAGCTGCGGGCGATTTGGCAGCAGACCGCCTTGTGTTGGTTTAGACAATAGTATGGGTTTAGAAAGCAATTGCAAGCTACTGAACGTAAACTTGCCGAGAAATAACTACTGCAAACAAATGCTGGGGTTGACTGCGAAGTCCTCTAAATTATATACGGCTTACTTTATGTTTACTTTTACTTTGTTACGATAATCAGATTAACCCTTTTACATTAACTCTTGTACATTGCCCCTTTCAGCCCCAGAAATCTTTGTAAATAACAGGTTCCTTAGAGAGAAAACTAAGAACGGTTACCCACGCATTTATCCCGCGCTTGTAACTTTGGTTAGATAACACGCGGTACTCATGAGTCGCTTCCCCTCACCCTGCCTGTCTCCGCTCCCTGGAGCACACAGTCGCACACGGAAGCCGCCCCCTTAGTTCGCTCATCTACACTCCGCCCCTCCGTGGACAGGAGATGCCGTTCGCAACACGGATTGACATAGACATACAAGTGTAGGAAACTGAAACAAAGTGCGACAAAAAAATCAGTGGAAACCGTTTCAGTGGAATTGGATTTTTCTATCTTGTTTTAGCTGTCAACGTGGGCTGTGGTCTTGAGGTGATTTAAAAGTGTGACGGGCGTGACAGGTTCGTTTGACATATTTCGTTTTGCTAGGTAACGGAACAAATCAAAATTGTTTTATTAATTTTGTAAGCGTTTGTGAGTGTGCGCCTGCGTGTATTCGGCGTATCAGCGCAGGTTAAAGTGTTCGGGTGTAAATTAACATGTGTATACGTCCAGATGTTGGGGGAATTATTTCCTATAAGTAATTACTGTTTTTGATTAAACTATCTATCTATCTATCTATCTATCTATCTATCTATCTATCTATCTATCTATCTATCTATCTATCTATCTATCTATCTATCTATCTATCTATCTATCTATCTATATGTCTGTCTGTATGTCTGTCTGTCTGTCTGTCTACGTATCTAGCTAGCTACCTAGCTAGCTGCTTGCCTGCCTGCCCGCCTGTCTGTCTGTCTACGTATCTAGCTAGCTACCTAGCTAGTTGCTTGCCTGCCTGCCTGCCTGCCTCCCTGCATGTATGTCTGTCTGTCTGTCTGTCTACGCACCTACTCGTATCTTCTCTTATCTTACCTTATCACCTTATCTTATCAATCTCCCTGTCTCTGTCTGTCTGTCTGTCTGTCTGTCTGTCTGTCTGTGTACCTACCTACCTGCCTACCTACATACCTAACTACGCAGTACCTACCGACTTACCTAGTGACAGTCAACGTGGCATATGGTGTCACACATTCTGCGCTTCAACGTTCTATTATGATCGCGATAGTATATTTGTTCGATACGCCGGTCAGTTGAACTTAACTGGTGACATCTCATTGATTTGGGACGGGAATTACAAGCACCCCAGAAGTGGGAATGGGTCCGCCTGATAGCGAGGGGCACTAGTAATAGGGACAGCTAGCCCACAAGCAAACACTCGCCCAATGCATGGCAATAACTAGTAGTAGTCTCACGTGTGCGGACTACGCCTGGGTGCAACACTAGCGAACAGAAAAACACATGTCTCTCAATCTGTTTGTCTATCTATCTTTCTATATAGCTACACTGTCAATATGATCATGTCGGTTTTCTTCTTCTTCTTCTTCTTCTTCTACTTCTTCTTCTTCTTCTTCTTCTTCTTCTTCTTCTTCTTCTTCTTCTTCTTCTTCTTCTTCTTCTTCTTTCTGAGGAGGACTTCAGGGCATTAGTTATGTCTGTTAAAACAATCAGGCTATATTTAAACCTGCCAGCGGACACATAAAACGTCATTATGGTATTACTAGAACCTGGTTGCCCACCCCATTCCACCCTCAATTTAACATCATCATCATCATCATCATCATCATCATCAAACTATATATCCTGATAACTGGCTTACACAGTATATTTCACCCGTGTTTCTGATAAAGAAACGAGGAAACACTAGCCATCTCTTGGAATTATCCAGCTGCCCAGAGAATGTTGCAGGATGAACACTGGTTCACTCGGATGTGAATCCGGCACGTTAGGAAAGCTCAGCACTGCCAGACAAACTTACAGAGCTTTCTAGAAGCTATGGATAAAGTTATAATATTTTATATTCTAGAAGTTAATCATATCCTTTACAGGACATTGCTGTCAACACCAGCATCTTTCAGCTGTATGTTGATTTCTTGGCAAGATTACGCTCAGTAGTTTGCCATTGCTTTCTGAGCGGCCGGCTCACATACCCCGTAAGTTATCGATGCGATTCGAACCACTGCTGATTCTTACCGTCATCACGTTAACCCACGAGAGTATACGAGATTACGGAGAAAAGTCATAACCTCTAAGCCACGAAGCCGGCAGAAGTTAATATACTCCCATGTAATTATATCATTATATTGTCTGTATTCAAGTTCTCTCTTTGATTTCTGTTCGCTTGACCCGAGGTCCCTGGTAGGCAAATAAATATGTTTGTGATTAATTGATGCTACGTGAAATCTCACAATACCTTTCTTTCATGTTATATGTTGTGTCTTGCTGCAGGCAAGATGGCTCTGATTCCATTTTACGTATCTTCGTCGACCTTGCCAAAACATCCTGAACTACTGGACATTGACCTCGAAACAAGAGCGTTTTCCGCTATACTATCACAGCCGCTAGATTGAACACATGTAGCGTATATTCCAGCAATCATGGACGATGTGTGCTATTCATAGCAACATTATTAGGTACTTGTTGAACTCTTGTCTGTTGGCCACCATGTATTAACTTCTTGTCTTTATAACAGATGTTAGCATGGGTGTAGACAAGTAGTGCCTAGTCATAGTGTGTTCACCTGCATGTCTTCTTACAAACGTAATTCGTGTTACACAGACAATGGACGAATGTTAAGGTATTCCGAAGCAGCTGCCATCCCAATTGCTAAGCCGCTGTTGTATCATCAAAAAATGCTTGGTAGTCTGTTTAAAATTACATTAGTAGTCAATGAAAGTTAGCGCTTGAATATGTGTTGTTTGCGTCAGCTTGAGAGGTAATGTTATTGTTTTATATTATATTGAGAGACTTCTGTAGTTGTTATTTCTCTAGTAAAGTCACTATGTTGCTGTTTCTCTGTCCGCATTTACCATTAACAAAAAGGAAAACGAATTATTTTGTGTGTGTCGTTTGTTAAAATTGCCAATCTGTTATTTTAATTTTGGTAAAATTATACCTATGTTATTGTCTCTCTAGTAAAATTGAGCTATGATGTTTCTCTGGTGAAGGTGTCATTATAGTGTTTTTACTGGTAAAATGTCACTATGTTGTTGTTGTTTTTCGGGTAAAGTTGTCGCTGTGTTGTTATTTCTTTGGTAGTATTGTGACAATGTTACTCTGGTAAAGTTGTCACTATGTTATTGATTTTCGTGTAAAATTGCGCTGTGATGTGTCACTGGTAAAGTTGTCGCTATACTATTGTTTCCCTGGTAAAACTGAGCTTTGATATTTCTCTGGTAATGTCATAATATTGCTGTCTTTTTTGCTTCTCTGGTGAAATTGACACTATAATGTTGCATTTTTTCATTGGTACAATTGTCTCTATTGTGTTGTTGTTTCTCATGTAAAGTTGTTGCTATATCCTTATTTCTTTGGGAGAATTGTGACTATGTTTCTCTTGTAAAGTTGTTACAATGTTATTGTTTCTCTGGTTAGATTGAGTAATGATGTTTCTCTGGTAAAGTTGTTACAATGTTATTGTTTCTCTGGTTAGATTGAGTAATGATGTTTCTCTGGTAAAGTTGTTACAATGTTATTGTTTCTCTGGTTAGATTGAGTAATGATGTTTCTCTGGTAAAGTTGTCACAGTTTTGCTGCTTTTGTTGTTTCTCTGTTAATGTTTTCATAATGTTGCTGCTTTTGTTGTTTCTCTACTAAAATTGGCACTGTAATGTTGCAATTTTTCATTGAAAAATTGTCACTTTGTTGTTGTTGTCTCTCAGGTGAAGTTACAATTTGTTGTTGTCTCTCAGGTAAAGTTATCGCTGTGTCGTTATTTCTTTGGTAAAATTGTCCCTATCTTGTTGATATTTCTCAGCTTACTTTATCGCTGTTTTGCTATTTCTATGGCAGAATTGTCACTATGTTGTCGATGTCTCTCTGGTTAGAGGATAGAGGGAATATCAGAGTCCATAGGAATCTCCACATGCGAAGCAAATAAACGGGAACTCTCTCGCTTTTTATGCTTCACCTCGACACCGCAAGGTACAAGAGGAACATGATGAGATGAGACTAGGACGCATTTTGCTCCGAGACAAACTTACAGAACATTCTAGAAATTAATAGACTTCCATTTGGTGTGATTATACAGTTATATTATCTGTATTCTTTTTAATGTCTTTGATTTCTGTTCTTTTGGCCCAAGGTCCCCGCAAGGCATATACATGTGTTTGTGATTACTTTTTCTGCATAGAATCTCACAATACCTTTCTTTCATATTATATGTCGTGTCTTGCTGTAGGGAAGATCATTCTCATTACCGTCTACGAAGCTCCGTCGACCTCGCGAAAACATCCTGGACTAGTGGACATTGAACTCGAAACACGCTTTCAACTATACTCTTACAGCTGCTACATTGAACCCATACAGCGTATATTCCAGTAAGAATGGATGCTGTGATATTGGTAGCAACATTATTATGTACTCATTAAAATCTGTCTGTTGGCCATCAAGCGTTCGTTAATTTCTTGTCTTTACAACATATGGTTCTCATAGTGGGTGTTGTAAGAGTGCTGTACAAGAGCCCAAGATTTACCCATCCTGTCTGTTCCACAAACATTGACTCACTCTATCTCTTGCCCCTGCATTGACCCACTCTGTCTGTTCCACCAACATTGACACACTCTGTCTGGTCTCCCAACATTGACCCACCCTGTCTGTTGCACCAACATTGACCCACTCTGTCTCTTCCCCCAACATTGACTCATACTGTCTGTTCCCCCTACATTGACCCACTCTGTCTTTTCCCCCAACATTTACCCACTCTGTCTGTTCCTCCAACATTGACTCACAATGTCTGTTCCCCTGCATTGACCCACTCTGTCTGCCTGTTCTCTCAACACTGACCTACCATGTCTGTTGCACCACCTTTGACACACTCTATCTATTACCCCTAAATTGACCCACTCTGTCTGCCTGTTTCGCCAATATTTATCCACACGCTCTGTTCCCCCAACATTGACCCACACTGTCTGTTCCCCAACATTGACCCACTCTGTCTGTTCCCCCAACATTGACCCACTCTGTCTGTCTGTTACCCCAATATTGATCCACTCTGTCTGTCTGATACCCCGATATTGACCCACCCTGTCTGTTGCACCAACTTTGACCCACTCTATCTATTACCCCTAAATTGACAGACTCTGTCTGCCTGTTTCCCCAATATTTACCTACACTGTATGATCTTCCAACATTGACCCACCCTGTCTGTTGCACCAACATTGACCCACACTGTCTGTCTGATACCCCAACATTGACCCACCCTGTCTGTTGTGCCAATATTGACCCACTCTGTCTGTTGTGCCAATACTGACCGACTCTGTCTGTTTCCCCAACATTGCCCCACTCTGTCTGTTCCCCCAACATTGACTCACACTCTCCCCCCCCCCTACATTGACCCACTTTGTCTGCCTGATACCCCAACATTGCCCCACTCTGTCTGTTCCCCCAACATTGACTCACACTGTCTTCCCCCCCCCCCCCCCTAAATCGACCCACTCTGTCTGCCCGATACCCCAACATTGACCCACTCTGTCTGCCCGATACTCCAACATTCACCCACCCTGTCTGTTGCACCAACACTGACCTACTCTGTCTGTTCCCCCAACATTGACTCACATTGTCTGTACCCCCTACATTGACCCACTCTGTCTGTTCCCCCAACATTGACTCACATTGTCTGTACCCCCTACATTGACCCACTCTGTCTGTCTGATAACCCAACATTGACCCACCCTGTCTGTTGCACCAACTTTGACCCACTCTATCTGTTCCACCTAAATTGACCCACTCTGTCTGCCCGTTTCCCCAATATTTACCCACTCGGTCTGATATCCAAACATTGACTCGCCCTGTCTGTTGCACCAACTTTGACCAACTCTATCTGTTCCACCTAAATTGACCCACTCTGTCTGCCCGTTTCCCCAATATTTACCCACTCGGTCTGATATCCAAACATTGACTCGCCCTGTCTGTTCCCCCAACTTTGACCCACTCTATCTGTTCCACCTAAATTGACCCACTCGGTCTGTTCCCCCAACATTGAATCACTCTGTCTGTTCCCCCAACATTGACCCACCCTGTCTGTTGCACCAACTTTGACCCACTCTATCTGTTCCACCTAAATTGACCCACTCTGTCTGCCCGTTTCCCCAATATTTACCCACTCGGTCTGTTCTCCAAACATTGACTCACCCTGTCTGTTCCCCCAACTTTGACCCACGCTATCTGTTCCACCTAAATTGACCCACTCGGTCTGTTCCCCCAACATTGAATCACTCTGTCTGTTCCCCCAACATTGACCCACCCTGTCTGTTGCACCAACTTTGACCCACTCTATCTGTTCCACCTAAATTGACCCACTCTGTCTGCCCGTTTCCCCAATATTTACCCACTCGGTCTGTTCTCCAAACATTGACTCACCCTGTCTGTTCCCCCAACTTTGACCCACTCTATTTGTTCCACCTAAATTGACCCACTCGGTCTGTTCCCCCAACATTGAATCACTCTGTCTGTTCCCCCAACATTGACCCACCCTGTCTGTTGCACCAACTTTGACCCACTCTATCTGTTCCATCTAAATTGACCCACTCTGTCTGCCCTTTTCCCCAATATTTATCCACTCGGTCTGTTCTCCAAACATTGACTCACCCTGTCTGTTGCACCAACTTTGACCCACTCTATCTGTTCCACCTAAATAGACCCACTCTGTCTGCCCGTTTCCCCAATATTTACCCACTCGGTCTGTTCTCCAAACATTGACTCACCCTGTCTGTTCCCCCAACATTGACCCACTCGGTCTGTGCCCCCAACATTGACTCACCCTGTCTGTTGCACCAACTTTGACCCACTCTATCTGTTCCACCTAAATTGAACCACCCTGTCTGCCCGTTTCTTCAATTTTTACCCACTCGGTCTGTTCTCCAGACATTGCACCATTGAATTATGGCCTGGCTCTTGCAAGTCTCCCATCCACCAGTCCTCCAGTATGGTCGTCAGTAGAGTATTAACTCTCATTATGCGTCTAAAGTATGACATTATTTGTCTGGATATTAAGTAGACAAATAACATATCATTTATATTATGCATACTTTCCTACCCTGTGCGCTCACAGTGTGTGTATATATGTGTGTTTGTGTGCGTGCGCGCGTGTCCTAGTCTGGTGAATTCATTAAAAGTAAAGTCGCCCTACTGCTGCGAAAATGACTCATAAGTACAACGTGATCAGTCTAGACGGTTTTTATTTGAATTTTAATTCCCTTTTCTTGATTGCTGAAATCCCTTCGATTAATCTGAATTTTTAAAAGCCTTTTGAATTTTGAAGAAAAATCAAACGCCGTTGATTCCCAGTAAGGCACGGAGGGATGTTGCCACTGGCTGTTAATGTCTCTCTATACGAGACATTCAACAAAACAAATTGAACCACAAAAATATATTGAATAACTTGTTACCGGTTAAAGAATTTCCAAGAGAAATTCAACAGTTTAATGTGGCCGGCAGCATTTCCGAAATGCCATCTTCGCTTGATTGCCTTAACATGACAGATAAGAGTGGCACTCTTCACATTGACATCATCAACAACACAGTTAACTTGATTTTTGTGACAAATTATGCCTGTGGTTACCACCGATTTGCCGCAATTAACATTTTTGTGAGACGGGTTGTTATGGGGAAGAGTTGTCCCGGAGAAAGCTCTTGATGATGATGAGTTGTACTTTTGGGGGGATGGCGAAGGAGGTATATCCTATCGCGGGAGTACCTCCTTCCCTCACCCGGTCCACTGGATAGCCCTGGGTAAGGTAGAGTACTCACGTAGCGCCACAAACAGGGCAACGTGATACCAAGTAAACAGGCCGCAGATTAAACTTAAGAGCAGCCGCCAGGTATAGAAGCTACAGCTTCGACCACCGACCAGTAAAGTTTTTGCCAAGAAGGAAAGCAGTGGTGGGCTACTTTGATTGCGAACGTCTAGAACATTGTATTAGTGAAATACATTAATGAGAACAAAGGAATAGAAATCAAAAGATTCGTTGGTGAGACACCAGGACGAGAGGATCTTATATGAACACTTGGAGGAGAATGCGCTCATCTCATCTCATCTTGTACCTTGAGATGTGAAGGTGAAGAATAAACAGTGGGAGCGTGCCTGCTTTTGGGCTTCATATATCGAGATTCCAATGGACTGCTGTTTCCTCTGTCCATTGTTTACATGGTCGGCATCTTCCTCTGGTCAGCCTCTTCTTCTGGTTCCAATTGGTCTGTAAATCATTGCTTGTTGTGCTATACTGTTAGTTGTGCTTGTTGTGCTATAATGTGAGTACAAATTAGGTGACAAGATCATGTTAATAATAATAATCACACGCACACGCACGCACACACACGCACACGCACACACACACACACACACATATTTATATATATATATATATATATATATATATATATATATATATATATATATATATATATATATATATATATAAAGAAGAGAAATTAAAGAAAATCAACAGTATTGATTATCTGGGGTAGCTGCCGAAGTGCAGCGAAATTGTGATGACAGAAATTTAAAGAACAAACTTTGTTCAGCAAATACTAAAACATTTATAACCGGAAGAGTGAATTTTTCTCGGAGACTACTGGGTGTCGTCGCTGGAGCTACGGATTTTGTGCTTTGCGGTATTATTTCGGCAGGCCGCACTGTAGAAAGAGACCGAGCCATATGGGATTAAACCGGGTGCAATGAAGTCGATCCTCCAGACTTTTAAGACTTTTTATTTTTCTTTAATGTATAACCGGGACGGATAGAATGATCAAAGTCGGAGTTCCAAAAGCATGCCTATTGTCAACATACCGCTCCGTGGCGAAGAGGTTACGGACTCCGTTCGTAATCCCGCAAACCGCATTCGAAACACAACTACGGGTGATTTGGTAGCAGACAGGCTTTTGTTTTTTATGAAAATGGTATGAGTGCCGGTTATTCAGAAAGCAATGGCAAACCACTAAGCGTAAACTTGCCAAGAGATCACAACTGCCAAAAAATGCCAGGGTTGACTGCTAGGTCCTGTAAAGGATATGCAACTAACTTTAACGGGTGTAAAACAGATGTTTACCAATTCAGCTGAAGAACACGTTTTCGCCCGTATACAATGTGTTGCATTAGAGTATTAAACATGCATTGGAAGTAAACAAGAAGAGCAAACAGGTCTATCCAACAAGAACTCAGATGAAAGCTATTCAGAAAATAAAACAGGACAATTAAATATTTTCGGCACGAGGAAGACATGGATGTCTTGAAAAGATAGCTGTGGATTTAGGTATGCCGTGGGTGCAGAGAATAGGAGGACCACAGGGAATTCAGGATGGCCTAAATAATGTACACGGGACAGAAACAGACATGACGTCTGCATTATGATAGAGATATATTTCGAAAGGCTGTTACGGGAAGATTAAGAGTTGTAGTTTTATATTTGGGTAATTATACGCGTGTTGTGGAGCGGCTGGCCGAGTAGCTAGAATGCCGGACTCTCCTACGGGAGACCCGGGTTCGAACCTCGGAAAGGTGTGGGATTTTTTTTTCTGTCCCGGGCAAAAGGAAAACTCTACTCTGCAAGCTCGCGGCGATTGCACTAGCCATGCGGCCTTAATTCCTCAGACTCAAGACACCCCCCCCCCCCCCCCCCCCCCCCCCCCCCCTTACACCGCAAGGTACAATAGTCAGTAAATGACAATTTTTTTCTTTTTTTAAAATACGTTTTCTTTTGATTTTTTTAATATCACCTGTGATATATATGCCCTATATCCGTGTCTGCTGTGGCAATGTTTGAGGCTATGTTGAAGATCTGTGGTGTATGTCTTAGATTTGTGTCTGCTGTGGCAATGTTTGAGGCTATGTTGAATATCTGTGGTGTATGTCTTAGATTTGTGTCTGCTGTAGCAATGTTTGAGGCCATGTTGAAGATCTGTGGTGTATGTCTTAGATTTGTGTCTGCTGTGGCAATGTTTGAGGCTATGTTGAATATCTGTGGTGTATGTCTTAGATTTGTGTCTGCTGTGGCAATGTTTGAGGCTATGTTGAAGATCTGTGGTGTATGTCTTAGATTTGTGTCTGCTGTGGCAATGTTTGAGGCTATGTTGAAGATCTGTGGTGTATGTCTTAGATTTGTGTCTGCTGTGGCAATGTTTGAGGCTATGTTGAAGATCTGTGGTGTATGTCTTAGATTTGTGTCTGCTGTGGCAATGTTTGAGGCTATGTTGAAGATCTGTGGTGTATGTCTTAGATTTGTGTCTGCTGTGGCAATGTTTGAGGCTATGTTGAAGATCTGTGGTGTATGTCTTAGATTTGTGTCTGCTGTGGCAATGTTTGAGGCTATGTTGAAGATCTGTGGTGTATGTCTTAGATTTGTGTCTGCTGTGGCAATGTTTGAGGCTATGTTGAAGATCTGTGGTGTATGTCCCCAGCCTTGTCTGCTGTGGCAATGTTTGAGGCTATGTTGAAGATCTGTGGTGGATGTCTTAGATTTGTGTCTGCTGTGGCAATGTTTGAGGCTATGTTGAAGATCTGTGGTGTATGTCTTAGATTTGTGTCTGCTGTGGTAATGTTTGAGGCTATGTTGAAGATCTGTGGTGTATGTCCCCAGCCTTGTCTGCTGTGGTAATGTTTGAGGCTATGTTGAAGATCTGTGGTGTATGTCTTTGATTTGTGTCTGCTGTGGCAATGTTTGAGGCTATGTTGAAGATCTGTGGTGTATGTCCCCAGCCTTGTCTGCTGTGGTAATGTTTGAGGCTATGTTGAAGATCTGTGGTGTATGTCTTAGATTTGTGTCTGCTGTGGCAATGTTTGAGGCTATGTTGAAGATCTGTGGTGTATGTCTTAGATTTGTGTCTGCTGTGGCAATGTTTGAGGCTATGTTGAAGATCTGTGTTGTATGTTCCCAGCCTTGTCTGCTGTGGCAATGTTTGAAGCCATGTTGAAGATCGGTGATGTATGTCCTAGATTTGTGTCTGCTGTTGCAATGTTTGAGGCTATGTTGAAGGTGTGTCTGTTCATGTCCTGAACTGATACAATGTTGAAGGATCATATATCACCAGATGTAACCTCCCATTTGGATAGCAGGACAATATATCGCCATATTATGGTCATAGTGTGTGTGTGTTTTGTTTTCTTTTTTTACGTGGTATCTTCCGGTATTTTCATTCTCAGTGAACAGAACTTGACATTATAATATTTGTTCATTTGATTGTGTACCATATTTAGTCCAAACCCACTTTTTGTTTGGCACTGAATCAGTTAATTGATGACACAAACTGATTAGCTAGTTCTACCGTGCCACTTAATTGTGTCCCCGTTTGAAGCAGCAGTATATCGGTGAGTAAAAAACGATCAATAAAACACAACGCCACAAAACAGAAGACATCTTCAGCAATTAACTGCCTATATCACATGGTACGAAATACATCTCTGTAATGAGTAACTCTCCTTATTATATTGTTCATCTCCCATTGAAGCATTCACCCTCAACCAACCTATGCCAAACACATTGTGGACTTCATATATTGGTTATATTTTGCAGCTAAAATTTTCTAAGTAGCTGACGCCAACCCTCCTTACTTGCCTCGTACGGCATGCATGTTAGTTTGCATTGTGAAGTTGCAGTGCTTTGCTTCCTTTATGAACCACGGTAACACAAAGAGGAATAGTAATTAATGTGACTTATTTTTTTCTGAAATCACCCCAGGTAAGGAGATTGTTTGTAAGACTCAGTCATCGGTCGTGTGCTGTATGATTCTAGAGATCTGTTCGTGTGTGTAAGACTGAATCATCGATCGTGTGCTGTGTGATTCTAGTGATCTGTTCATATTTGTAAGACTGCATCATCGGTAGTATGCTGTGTGATTCTAGAGATCTGTTCTTACTTGTAAGACTTAATCGTCGGTCGTGTGCTGTGTGATTCTAGAGATATGTTCGTATTTGTAAGACTGAATCGTCGGTCGTGTGCTGTGTGATTCTAGACATCTGTTCGTATTTGTAAGACTGAATCATCGGTCGTGTGCTGTGTGATTCTAGAGATATGTTCGTATTTGTAAGACTGAATCGTCGGTCGTGTGCTGTGTGATTCTAGAGATCTGTTATTATTTGTAAGACTGAATCATCGGTCGTGTGCTGTGTGATTCTAGAGATATGTTTGTATTCGTCAAAAGCATGTTTTTATTCTTGATGATAGTTTATATACTTGTATTCATACATTACTGGAGTTGCTGGAAATGTTATGTACATTACTTGCCTGGTAAATGGGGTACTGTATTTGAGTTAACGTATGTTAATTCTCATCATAATCAAAGTATAGATTAATTGTCTCAGTTTTATCATTCTTATTTATCTCATGTACATTACTGGATCTGTCCCACGTTTGTATGTATACGTTGCTAGACTGATTACTATTTTGTGAGACTTCTTCACACGTGGCTTCAATCTACTGTATCATTTCCGCCTGTCATTGTACTTCTATCATGAATGTTGAATGAGCACTGACGGAAATAGAGAATACTCTAGGTGGCAAGTTCAGTGTTGGGATATGACAGCGATTTGCTCATCTCCATACTTGAGCATGGAGCAGTATCCATTGTACACCCGGGTTCAGGGACTCTTCATGGTGATTTCAGGGGTTGTTTATAGTGAGTTTAGAGACTGTTCGTGGTGAGTTTATTGACTGTTCATTGTGAGTTAGGGAATGTTAATGGTGAACTAGGATTGTTCATGGTGAGTTTAGGGACTGTTCGTGGTACAGTTAGGGATTCTTTCTTGTTGAGTTCAGAAACTGTTTATAGTGTGTTAGGGACTGTTCATGGTGAGTTTAGGGACTGTTCATTGTGAGTTCTGGGATTGTTCATTGTTATGTTCAGGGACTGTTAATGGTGAATTAGCGACTGTTCATTGTTAAGTTCACGGGCTACTCATGCTGTGTTCTGGGACTGTTCATTGTTAAATTCAGAGACTGTCCATGGTGAATTATGGTACTGTTCATTGTTAAGTTCAGGGACTGGTTATGATGAGTTAGCGACTGTTCATTGTTAAGTCCAGGGGCTGTTCATTGTGAGTTCAAGGATTGATCATTGACAACCAAGGGACAATTTATTGAAAGTTCAGAGACTGTTCATTGAAAGTTCAATTGCATCCAGGTGCCTTTACCTGTCTATTATATATAAACGTAGATGCAAGTTGGACGCCTTTGCATTGATAATAAAATACAATAATGACGTAGCCTTATGACGTGGCTTTGGATGTTTAACGAAATAACAGTCAATTATGGTTGCGAAGCCATGCCGGAAGAAGACCGGCTTCACGCCGTTCTCGGGACGATGGGATCGTCGCAAATAAGTTACAGGAGAGCTCTTGCTTGCAATTGTAATTATTGCATTGATAGTAGTAGCAGTTATAGCTTTAATTAAACTTATTGTATTGATGGTAGTGGTGGCTGTATTTATATTTATTATGTTGATGTTAGTGGTAGTTGTAGTTCTAATTATTATGATGATGGGATAGTGATAACAGTAGTTCGTGCTCGAGGACAATTCGAGGCGAGGGTTTTTCCTTAATACGAGTTCCCTGGATGGCTGCGCCTAAAGTAGGTACAAGGTAATTGACTGGGAAATACAAGCTGCCAGTCCGATATCACACCACATATTAAGTTCCGATTTCTCGTCGGGGGGGGGGGGGGGGGGGGGGGGGGGGGGGGGAACTGAGTGGTCTCGAGGCATGATGTCCGATCGAGTGCCGAATGTCCCGGATTCAAGCCCCGGTGAGGGTCGCGATTTTTTCACGTGGACTTCTAGTTTCGGACGCCCGTGTGTATTGTTGCGCACGTAAAAAATCCCTTGGCAGTTGGAAATCGAAAAAGAGTAGCCTAACGGCGCTGCCCGGGCAAAATGTCGAGTTAAAAATCTACCCAAAATATTTCAGGATTCTCGCCGGTGCTACGGTGTTCGTGCAGTGAGCTGAGATTCTCCGGTTTCAGGCTTGAGTTAGGAATAGAACGGAGCAGTTTTGGTTTACATCCGTGTGCCGTGATGTTGATCCGTCGACTAAACTAAACTAAACTAAACTAAACTAAACTTTCTATCAAATATGACAGACATATACATAGGCAAACAGATAGAGAGGACATTTAAAATGACAACTTGACATTTGCGATTAAAATCTAAGATTCAGTGTGTACGTATATGTGAATTACGTTTATGTGTGTGTGTGGGTGTATGTGTGTGTGCGCGCGCTCATGCGTGTCAGTGTGTGTGTGGGTGCACTAATGTATGCATCTAGTGTTCATTTAGATTACATACAACGATGTAGATAGATTTAGCCACTTACACCGAACTAATATGTATTAATAAGTAAGTCGTACACACGTTGTCCAGAAATCCCTACCACAAAGTATAAATCTTTATGAACACCGCTGACATGATACAATATCATGTATTTATAACGTAGGTTTCATGTTATAAAATTAACACACATAAATGGAGTATGCACAGCCAAATGGATAGGGGCGCTCGCTGTTAAACTTCCCAAATGGTGATACCTAAGTAGCGGGTTTCAACCCCTACACCTTTCAGTTGGACTGAAATGTTGACTTCCCGTCATTGATTTGGAGACATAAATTTCAAGTACCTGAGAAGTCGGAGTGGGTTCGCCTGATGGTAAGGGACACTGGTAATGGGGAATGCTAATCCACACGCAAACATCAGTCCAATGCACTAGAACAGAGGTTCCCAAACCACGGCCCGCTGACCAGTAGTGGCCCGCCTGCTGTCAAAAAGTGGCACGCGAGGCCTTGAGAGAGTCATTTTCCGGAATGACCGTTATTTAAATAAAAAACAAGCAACGTTCCAGACTCACTGACAGTAACATAGCTGCGTTTATGACTTTGGGCACGACAGATTTGTGCCCAGACATTGATAAACTGGAATCTGAACTTAAGTAACTGGTTGTAAAGAACAGTTACAACTGTATATTAATTACATTAATAGCAATTTTCGAAACTGATTTAAAATTTCAGTTAAGAAAGGTAAGAATGATATTGCACGACTTTCATAATTTTATGACGTTGTGGCCCGCTTAACTACTGAAAATAGTAGATATGGGCCTCTGCTTGAAAAGTTTGGGAACCACTGCACTAGAAGATGTAGCACGTGTATGGACTAAGCTTGAGTTCAAAACGAGAGAAAATAAAAAAAAATAAATAATAATAATAATAATAATAATAAAATATGTGGGTAATACAGTATTGATTGCTGACAATGTGCAGGATCTGCAACTTCTAGTAGGCGTGGTTGCTGCAGACAGTGAACAACTAGGGTTAGAATGAAATTGTAAGAAGACACAAATTATAGTCGTCACCAGGAAGAAGGAAAAAGGGAAAGTTAGTCCACATGCGGTAGTCAGTCCAGTCCACTGGAAGCAGTAGTGCATGCAAGGATTACGCTTGAGTTCAAAACGAGCGAACGCACAAACAAGAACAAAGAAGAAAAAAACCAAACATGCAGCTTCAATAATCCGAACAAAGATAGTGTCGTGTACATGAAAGTCCGCTCATTTTCTTCAGCGATATATAAGACAATATAATGTAAGACAGTTATATATATATATATATATATATATATATATATATATATATATATATATATATATATATATATATATATATATATATATATATTATATATAATGTAAAAGTCATTTTCTAAAATTCGCCGAGGGAAATGTGTAAACAACCTTGAAGATTCCAACAAAGGAGATGTTTTGTTGGCCGTATGTTGTGTTACTGGTGGTGCGGTGAGGCAACCTCACAGACAAACTTACAAAATGTCTGGCTAAAATACATCTGTCTTGGGGGAAAGAGGCGGAAGCACAGATGAGGGAGGAAACGAGAGACGGGATGATTCGCCTGTGATGGGCTGGTGAGACAGGGCTGAGCCAGCTACTAAAAGCCTGTTCAGTCTGTGTTGTCTGTTTGTCTGTTTCGTTAACTAGATGAATGAATAATTCGGTTACGGCTGGTCGGCGGGATATGCAGGCTTAGACAGTAGCGAGAATGATGGGAGTATGGAGTTGAGGGTATTAGACAATTTGTCTATAAATGTTATCATAGGACAGAAGGAGAGAGGGTTGAAGAGTGAGGTGGAGATGGAGAGACATAGAGATACGTGCAGTCAAAGCGACTGACCATAGAGACAGGGAGAGAGACATAGACACACAGTCATAGCGATCGACCATAGAGAGAGGGAGAGAGAGACATAGAGACACAGTCATAGAGACAGACCACAGAGATGGAGAGAGATTGAGAGAGAGGAAGAGAGGGAGAGAGATTGAGAGAGAGGAAGAGAGGGAGAGAGATTGAGAGAGAGGAAGAGAGAGGGAGAGAGATTGAGAGAGAGGAAGAGAGAGAGATTGAGAGAGAGGAAGAGAGAGAGAGAATGAGATACTGTCCTAGAGACAGACTACAGATAGAGAGATACAGACACAGTCAGTCAAAGAGACATTGTAGAACGAATGGTTAAGTAGGAAACGGATATATCTGGGGTGGATGAGTTGACAGCCAGAAAGTGAGAAATGGATTATATATGGAGAGAGAGAGAGAGAGAGAGAGAGAGAGAGAGAGAGAGAGAGAGAGAGAGAGAGAGAGAGAGAGAGAGAGAGACAAAGACACAAGTAGTGAGGAAGACAGTGAGAGATAGAGATGGAGATGGAAGCAGAATGAGGAGGGGGAGGGGGTCTGTACAGTGATATAATGATAGACAGACACTGTAGAACGACTGTTTAAGCAGAAAAGGGGATTTATCACAGACATCAAGAGGAAATGGTATAGAGGAAGTTATTAACAATAAGGAAGATAGACACTGTGGGACGTAGAGCAGTCAGCGATAAGAATACACATACATATATACATACATACAATATAAGTATATACACACGACAGAAGTAAATACATACAATATAAGTATATACACACGCCAGAAGTAAATACATACAACATAAGAACATAAATGCTGCCTCATTCGAACATTGACAAATGTACTTGCTATATTCTGCACTATTTAATTAACCGTTACTTTAATACTATCTGTTACCGACGCCGTGGTCTTAGATTGGAATCTGACTTCTACTGATGTATTGTTTTAACACATTTGTGGTCCTCTTTTCCTTCTCCTCATGTAACTGTTATTATGGACGATTTATTGCCTGGCATTCTCGTCAAGTGCACACTGCAGAGGTACATATGATATGAATTGAATAAATATACTTAAGCTGAAACAATTAAAACATAGTCACAGGTGTTGTTCGAATGAGGAAACAGTTTGTGTAAACAGAAAGTGCTCGTTCTAAATATGAAATTACTAAGGGATAATAGATATCCCACGTTCAAACAATGCTTGTGACTAAGTGTAATAATTGTTTCAGCTGAAGTATTATTCACTTATTCACGTCATACGATATATAACTCTGCAGTATTCACCTGACGAGATGCAGCTAAAATACCCCCATTAACGTGTGTTATTTCTGCTGTAAGTGTTTTTATGCCAGTTCTTCTCCCATTCGTTATTTTTAATGAGCAGATAAACTTGCTGGCTCTGCATACATACAGATGCCCGGCACATGGATGGTGTCGAAATTATTAATACCCTTAGAAATATGTAGATAGAGGAGGCCAGTGAATCCACATCGTTGTCTAGAATGAAAGACTCCGGAGTGAAAATTAGCACGGCCAGACACGAGAGGTACATCGGAAGAATGAGGGGTTTTGTCAACCAACTCAGAACTGGTACTATTAACCCCCGGACGCCTGGTGCGTGGGGGAGGATCTGAGCATATATGGCCATGTCCGGATCATACTCAGATCCAACAGATATCTAACTAACTAACTAACTAACTAACTAACTAACTATTTTCTTCACTAGACGTTTAAGTTCTCGTGTGACTAAGCTTTCATGTATCATGTTTGCGCTCTTCTCTTTCTCACAACACCTTCAGATGCTAACAAAGTATATTTCTGGAGTATATCTAAAGATAGCAACAGTCTACTTGAGCTATGTTGATCATCCCCGTAGACTGTCCTCAGATGTAGCGGGTGTAGGACAGAATAGCTCTCTGCAGTTCGCTATATGTGTTATAAGCTCCAGCAAGAAATGGCAGTTTGCGTCATCGATTCATTGTGTAGCTACTTGCGCTATTGATTCATTGTTTAGTTACTTGGTCTGTCTGTTCATTACCGGACAGCTCTGACTGCTGGGGTCCAAGAAATGTTCATGTTGCACCCAGATGCCTTAACTGTGTTTGGGTTAAGGATTTCTACTTTTAGATCTAGACTTCTACATGCTGTGTGTCTGTTTATAGATTGTAGATAGCACAGGGAGTCTGCTAAAAGGGTTACTGCCGATAGAGGTCTTGTGGCATTCATCTAGAGTTTAGGCAGTGAGGTAGGTAGGTAGGTAGGTATTTAAATATCAGGTAGTTATAAATTTCTCTGGAGTAAACTAGGCTGGCCGAGAGAGAGAGAGAGAGAGAGAGAGAGAGAGAGAGAGAGAGAGAGAGAGAGAGAGAGAGAGAGAGAGAGAGAGAGAGAGAGAGAGAGAGAGAGAGAGATCATGCTACATGGGCAACAAAGTTGTCTCTACAATTCAGCCCATGCTTTGTGCTATGGTCACATTCGCTACCGCCATGGGTTGTAGTCGTTATACCTTAATACATTTTAAGCAAAATGTAACAATTTAGCGTCTCTCAAGACGGCAAGATACCAATGTGTGAGCGAGTTACTAATTTAAGCGGGTAGGTAGGCTGTGATGAACATCGACAAATAGTTCTCGATATAAGAAGATACGTAGTTTATAGCATCGATCTGAAGATAATGAGGTGTTCTTTAGCTAGTGCTTAGTGATGCTGATTGGTAGTTAGCTATATAAGCTGGTATATGGTAATGTAGGTTGGTAGATTGTGGTGTAGGTTGATAGATAGTGAAGTAGGTTCGTAGATAGTGAAGTAGGTTTGTAGTTAGTGAAGTAGTTACATAGTTAGTGGTGTAGGTCGGTAGATTGTGTATAGGTCAGTACATGGTGATGAAGGTGAGTGGATATTGATGAAAGTGGGTAGATAGTGATGAGGGAGAGTAGATAGTGACGGTGTGTAGATAGTGAGGTAAGTCGTTCGATAGTGATATAGGTCGGTAGTTAGTGGTGTAGGCGGGTAGCTAATGGCGTAGATCAGTAGCTAATGACATAGATCAGTAGCTAATGGCGTAGAGCAGTAGATAATGATGTAGACAAGTAGTCAGTGACGTAGGTCGCTAGATAGTGATTTATGTTGGTAATAAGGCGGTATATAATGATGTAGGGCGGTAAATAGTGATGTTTGCTATTGGTATACAAGTCAGTATTTAGTGCTGTACGTCAGTAGTTAGTGATTTTGGTCGGTAAATAGTGATTTCGGTAAGGAAAAACAGTATGATATAGGACAGTAGATGTGTATGTAGTTCATTAGGTCAGTATATATGTAGTGATGTAAGTCAGTAGTTGTGTAGGTCGGTAGATAGGCAGTGATGTAGGTCAGTAAATGTGTATGTGGTACATTAGGTAAGTCAGTAGTTAAGTAGGTCGGTAGATGGGAAGTGATGTAGGTCAGAGAACCCGGTGCAGGTAGGAAGGTAGTTTGTAACATGGATAGAAAGCTTGTTAGTGGTTTAACTCTGGGAATTGTCTAATTAGTCAACAATCATCATTATTATGTGCCATGCCGATAAGTTTGAGCGGTCATTTTCTCGCCATCTCATGCGATCACCAGAGTCGTGGATCAGCTCTGTGTTCTTGACTCGACCATACCAGGTGGCCAAGCCATCGAGGTATTTACTTTTTTTCCTCCCCCTTGTTTTTTTCCTCTCAGTCTTGCCAGTTGCCACAAAGTTCTGCAGTTTATTTCTTCTCATAACGTGTCCAAAGATAGTGACTGTCAACGTCTAATTTCTCTAATTAGTTTACAGATTTTATTTGTTTCTTGTAGGGGGTTGGTCATTGGTTTTTCTTCAACAAAAGTGAAGAGTAATAGAACATACGGACATTAGGTGGCTAAATGGAATAACGGAGGCATGCATGCATGACAGATACATTAGTTGTTGAGTTGAGCTGAGCTAAGAACTGATATCACAGCACTCAAGAGACAGATGCATTAATCAGTAAATAGACAAAGAGACGAGCCTATGAAGTGGTTTATTGGATTCTGTAGCGGGACATGTTGTAATATGAAATGTGTTATTTGATCTCCAGTATCTGGAGATATGTCCCTACAATTTCCCCTGGTATTTCCCTAATTGTCTTTTTGGCTTTATTGTCATATTCAGACAAAAGGTTAAATTGTCTGTTTGTCTTTAATGTTATATTCTGACAAAAGGTTAGCGATTGATCGTAGATTACACTTCTAAAAGGCCTCATTCTCCATAACTTGTATTATCATATTATATTTTGTAATTAGTAATACAGTATAATAGCTGAAGGGTTGTTTTTATTGTATGCTTTATTATATTACCTGAATAAATTACATAAACAATATAATTATTATTCATAACATAGGAAGCTGTGCTTGTGAGTGATCTGATGCTCGCCTGACGGTCAGAGGTCACGGGTTTGATCCAAACCGGTTCGAATCCGGATATTTAAAATTGGCCTAAGCTCCCAGATCGACCAGGGCTAGATTTGGTACCAGGAAATGTCTTGGGAAGGGAATGAAGCCGGCGCGATACCGACTACATCACACAACGGGTGCCGATTGGTCTATTCAAATATGAAATAAGATTAGTGAGACTGCGGCAGGATATATAGGTTGTATTTTTAATGACTGCACTTTTTGAAAATATTGCCGTTCCAAGTTTTGTATTTGCCTACTGTGGAGTTAATGCAACACAATGCAACATAATATATAAATACAAAACTTGGAACGGCAGTATTTTCAAAATCTGCATAGTCATTAAAAATACACCCTGTAACATTACAAAGTGAAAACAGGTATGCGTGATTCCTGCGGGGGGGAAAAGTTAGAGATAATAACAGTGTATATTCCTTAGAACTATCGCGACTCCAGCAAACAGAAATGACAGTGAAAAAATAACAACCATAATAAAAACAACGTAACAATACGATACAAATAAGTTACACAACAACACAGCGAATCGTTTAAGATGCAACATGTTATTCTGTACACCCTGTGTCATGGGCTTTATTTCGACTTTCTAATTGCTTGTGTCTGTGTGTGTATATCTATATATACATATATTGGCATCTTGCCGTCTCGATAAACGATAGTTTGTTACATTGTGTTTAAAAGAGGCATAATAACTACAACCCAGGACTGTAGCGAGTTTGACTGATCCAGGAATGGAGTTATAACTGTTCATAGCACAAAGCCTGGGTTGAATTGTAGAGACCACGTCTCTCTCGGCCTGCCTAGTTTACTCCAGAGGAAAGGTAACACCAATACATCTGGAACAGGACCGGCTTCTGAAGCTGCCCGATCAGCAAACCGATGCTCTAATTTAGGGGTGGCCAACACGAGGCCCGCGGGCCTCATGCGGCCCGCCGGGAGTCATGTTGCGGCCCGCAGAGTGGGTAGCGACGATGTGGTTGAGGCTGTAGCACGCTTGCTTGTTTAATTTAATTAACAAACAAACAAAACAAAAATTAGGTGAGTGGCCCGGCAGGAAATATTATTTCTTAAATTTGGCCCGCCTGCTAAAACGTTGGCCACACCTGCTCTAATTGTTCATCTGTCGGAGCTTCGATCCTAGACAAGTTTTCAACCAAGGCATCTGCATATATATTGGAAACAAGCTCGTATCTTTTGTGTGCTTATTTTAATATCTGTATTTCTATATCTGTTCCCACATCTGTCTCTACATTCCTACGTAAATCGGTGTACGATTCTAGGGCTTGAGGTGATGTTTCACTAAGGGAGTGCTAATTATACAGCTACCAATGTTCTAAGCAATTGTTGAGGGAACGGAGCGCGCAAGGGAATGTCCTGACTGCAGTGATGTCAGTTCTTAACTCAACTCAACTCAACTGTAAGCAATTGTACCCCGTGGATTATTTAGCCTGGGCAGTGGCGTGGTGGATATGACATTACAATGATAATGGAACGACAGCGGTCGAAGGACGGTTTGTTGAGAGCTCTCAATCTTCGCTACGAGAGAGAAAGACCAGCCAGATAAACCTCCGTACACAAGCCTACAAAATTTGATGCACCAAACGTTTCTGACATCCACAGCAGGTTTCCTGCTGCGACTCTTTTCTTTTACGTATTAGTTATAGAATATGCATATGTAGGGTTACGCTACTGGAGATCTTAGATATATAGGAGACACGGTCCTCCGCTCAAAGGAATTAGAACATTCAGGAATGTATGTCAACAGATACAATTATGACCAACGTTTTGTTGACTGAACTCAAAAGAAAAAGATAACGTGAACAAAGAAAACAAAGACATTGAAAATATCTTTCATACAAACATACTCAAACACACACACGCTACCGTGCACACACATGCAATATTAAGAGTGTTGCACAACACCAGCCCACAAGTTAATCTACAGTTTTTGAGAACATGCTCCCGCTCTATGGCAACCCACGAGTTTGCTCCACGAACTATTTCGCAATCACTTTAAAAGAAAACTGGAAATTTGAAACTTCAATGTTAAAGAAAAATTGCTAAAATATATTTGACCAAGAAATACTAAACCAGTGACATTCTACTAGATTTAAACATCGAGACAATTAGCTCATTAACAGCGTCATGTTTCCTAAACTGAAATACTTTGGCAGTATTAAACGTTACAGTAGCTGGGAGAGAACTGTGATGGTAGACATGATTTCCGCAGAAGAGGCTGGCCTCGACCGGCATGAAGATGGACACAAGGGGCATTGTAGATACCTAGGACAGGAAAATATTACCAGTCCAAGTTATGTATTCGCCCTCTATGGAGAATATACAACATAAAAGGTAAATACAAAACTTGGAACAGCAATATTTAAAAAAAAAAATACGCCATCGTCGTAGGCGTTATTGTCTTTCCACGGATCTCGGTCCTAGTTGCTCTGGATCAAATCTGCTGATGATATGTCTTCATCCAGCATCAGTTCTCTTAGTCTGCCACTACTTCTTTTCCCCACAGTTCATTCCAGTTGTCACGACATTCTGCAATGTCTCTCTTCTCATCACATGATCAAAGAATGCTCTTTATCTCTGTCCTATAATTGTATATAATGTTGTGTGTGTGTGTGTGTGTGTGTGTGTGTGCGCGCGTGTGTGTGTGTTTTTAACTGTTACTTCTACCAACATTAATGTACATAGAGAGTAAATGCTACAGTTCGATGTTAGTCCATCTGTACATCCCGGGACCTTATCAATAACGATGTTTATCTGTGTGTATTTCTATTTTTTACATCGTGAGAATAGAAACCCTATATAATGTTACATCCAATGTTAATGAGTAAGTATGATTGTATCATCCACCAAGAATTATACCGGGTTTGGTAGTGGTAAGGGAGGGATGGGGTGTCGGGGGGGGGGGGGGGGGGGAGATGTGGTTGAGAATTTACGGTGTCCGTGCCAGATTCGATCACTGGGAAGTCCTGAGAAGTTCTCCAAGTACCGTTGACATATAATTATATCACACAATCCAGTGAGCTCTTGGGTAGTGAGCTCACACACGTAACCTTCTCGGGTAAGGGCGAAAAACTGTAGTTCTCGTGTGCAAGCTGTTCAAAAAAATTTGTTGCATATCCTTTATAGGACGTTGCAGTCAGCCCCAGCATTTTCTGGCTGTTTTTGAATTCTCGTGACGTTTACGTTAAGTAGTTTGCCGTCGCTTTCTGAACCACCGGCACACATACCTTTGTGTGGAAACCAACGGAAGATGGTCAGCTGCCAAATCGCCCGCAGCTGTGTTTTGAACGTGGTATGCGGGATTACGAATTGCGTCCATTACCCGTTCACCACACCGAGAGTAATCTGTGCTCTTTAAAGATAGCACAGCAGTTTTGACATCTCAAACAGTGAACAATAAGGCTTCTGCCTTGACAAAAAGTGTTACATCCGAGGCAATCACGAGTAGATAGAGCGCATTACCTAGAATGGAAGCTGCCTAGAGGAAGCTAATCGTATGCACAAGCCGAAGTGCGACACACCGACCTTGGTGTGTCACAATTTCCTCTAAAGAGGAACGAAGAAGTAGGAGAAGAAGAAGAAGAATAAAAGTAGAAGAAGAGGAATAATTGTAACAAAACACTAAATACTTTATGCGCATGCAAATATCATACAAATAATGTGATTCATACTTTATACCCAAGCAAGTATCATAGAAGTGATGATTCATACTTTATACCCTAGCATGTTTCATAGAAGTGACTTTATCCATACTTTATACCAATGCAAGTATCATAGAAGTGACTTAATTTATACTTTATACCCACGCAAGTATCATATAAGTGACTTTATTCTCACTTTATCATCATCATCATCATCATCATCATCATCATCATCATCATCATCATCATTCCACTTCTGCCGTCAAGCGTCGTGGGGAGGAATAATTTGCGTTCCAGCGCCCGGTGGACGGCACTGGATAGTGTCATTCCGTGTGGTTGTACAATGTCTCTGATGTCGTCAATCCATTTTCTTCTTGGACGTCCTCGTGGTCTCGTCGCAGATGATCTTTGATGTAAGGCCAGTGATGGTAGTTGCTGATGTTGCATTCTAACGACATGGCCAAACCACTTGATCTTCTGTCTTTCAATAAATGTGGCGCAAGGTGTTGATCCCACAGTCTGTCTGATAGTAGCATTTCTTACTCGGTCTCGGATTGTTAAGTTGGCAGCTCTCCTCAGGCATCTCATTTCGCAGGTGTTGATTTTGCGAAGGTGTAATTTGGATAAAGTCCAGGTTTGAGATTGGTAGCATAGGATTGGTGTGAATATACTGTTTATTATCTGTCGTTTTGCGGACATGGGTGTGCTTGGATGTTTCAGTAAGGGTGATAGTTGATATGTAAGTGCACTAGCTTTTTGACATCTGATTTCAATTTCTCTGTCCAATCTGCCATCTTCTGTGATCATACTTCCAAGGTATTTGAATTCTTTAACTTGTTTCAGAGGTGTGTTATTTATCTGTATACTTAGTGGGCCTGGCGATCTGCTAACTTGCATTACTTCGGTTTTGGCTGTGTTTATACTCATATTGTATCTGCTGCAGGTTGAACTCAGATTAGTAATATGATTTTGTAGTCTGCCCTCATCGCTGTAAAACAGGCACTGATCATCTGCAAATAGAAGTTCATTTATTCCCTGTGGGTCAGTTGTTTCATCTGGAGTAAAGAGGTCTAAATTTTCTGAATCTGGTCTGTCGAGACATGCTTCTTTGGAAATTCTGTCCATGTAGATATTAAATAGCAGGGGAGAGAGCACACATCCCTGCCTCACTTCTGTATTGACTGTGAATATATCTGATATACCTTCTTGTGTTCTTACTGCACTTCGGCTTGAGTGGTACATGGCTATGATGTTTTCTAGCAATTGCCCTTCTATCCCATAGTCTTCAAAGATGGTCCATAATTTGTATCTGTCTACTCTATCAAAAGCCTTTTCCTGATCTACAAACATAATATTCTGCTGGTTCTCACTTTATACCCATGCAAATATCATAGAAGTCACTTTATTCTTGCTTTGTACCCATTCAAGTATCGTAGAAGTGACTCGGTTTAAACTTTATACCCATGCAAGTATCATAAAAGTGACTTCATTCATATTTTATACCCATGCAAGTATCTTAGCTGATTCAGTGCCAAATAAAAACTGGGTTTGGCCCAAACAGAAATTGATGTCAGAAAATGGGAAGTAGCGGTGTGTCACAGAAATGAATAAAAATTGTTAACATGGTAGCAGATATATTGTATTATATATACAATTAAAGGGGATTGCACAAGGAACATGTTGGTATGGCTACTATTGCTATAGGTTAGACATATAACAATAATATTAGCAGATGTAGTAAAAATTTTAAAAAATGAAGACACTACAATTACGTGAAATTTCCATAAAACTAGAACGGCTGCATAACACCAACAAAAGCACAATTAAAACATCATATTTTGAAGTGAATCATTGTCACACAAGATGGAAAATGTCGGAAAACACGAGGCAGGTGTTGAACGTTTTCTACTGAGAAACAATATGTACACTAATTGTTATTTAGTTATAATTATTATTCTTTTAAAGTTAATTATTTAAATATTATTCAGCCTATTTGTGTTAGGCATACGCAAACTTAGGGGCATAAGTGTGGCCCATTAGTGCAAGCATTATTCAATGATGGCGAACTTTAACGGTTAGTTGTGTTTTCCATTTTGAATATCCGCTAAATCATTTATTTTAACTGAATAATAACATTTAACATGTGCTATCAGTTTAGAATCGTTCACAAAGTCCTTTACATCAGAATAACTGTAATCTAACATTGTTTAAAATTATTATCTGATGTAAATATGCGAGGCCGAAAACCAAGGTCGTTTCCTAAAATCAGAAAAGTAAACACAACTTAAAACTAAGAATTCCTACAAACAGCTTAGACATTTTCAATCGCGTGGGCTGTTTCGAAACGAAAAACTTTCTTCCGGTATGAAACGTCATTAAAGGGCATTAAAATCATAGAATATTCGCGAAATGAAACAAAAAATGGACTGCCAAGATCTTGTCACTAAAGTGGTGAAGAGACCCCAGAGTTAAGACTATTTGTCAACCAAGTAGTGATTCGCAATGATTCAGTTAAAAGTGACTGCATTCATACGTTATACCCATGCAAGTATCTTAGAAGTGACTTCATTCATACTTTATACCCATGCAAGTATCATAGCAGTGGCTATGATTCATGCATTCTTCTAGGCGATGTTGATGTTGATTGTCAATTCATGATACATGTTCTGTAATACGGAGCGTGAATGATGTGCTCATTCCCCATGGCTGCATTTTTGAAACGCCTTGTTGGTTGAATATCATCATGATTGCTGTGGGTGAGTTAGTGAACCTACTCCAGATCACAGTTAATGGCGTGTTACATTGTCCAGTCGATGAGCACTGTGTTAGGGCACGAGTGGGGCATGTTACACATCAGAGATCTGGCTTTTATTTATTAAAACGACCATTATTCCCTGCTTTCTAACCTCATCAGGCAATGGAACGTGATGACCTAATTGAAAGTCTTAATTTTTGTCTCCTTACAGCGATCATAAAGCGTAGTGAGGAGAGTCAGATATTGTTTGTGAGTAGCCTTTATCTTTAATTTACAAAGTGAGCAACCTAAAGGTTATCAAAGAGGCTGAGGAAAACAATAGGCCACTGTGGCTTAGGAATACTGATAGCAGTTTCACAATCCCGGCATATCGGGTTCGATATCAGTCAAGTTGATTTGGAGCATGTCGCTGTGTTCATATTGTCGTAATGGTTTACCGTGGTAGAAATACTACCTACATATTGTCATAATGGTATACCATAGTAGAGAACTGAGGAAATACTACCTACAGATTACCATAATGGTATACCGTAGTAGACAGTTGAGGAAATGAGACCTAAATATTGTTATAATGGTATACCGTAGTAGACAACTGAGGAAATACTACCTAAAGATTGTCATAATGGTATACCGTGGTAGAAAGTTGGGGAAATGCGACCTACAGATGGCTATAAAGGTATACTGTGGTATACAGTTGAGGAAATGCGACCTAGAGATTGCCATAATGGTATACAGTAGTAGACAGTTGAGGAAATGTCATAATGGCATATTGTGGTAGACAGGGGAATGCAATCAACAGGTTGTCATAATGGTATACCGTGGTAGACAATTGAGGAAATGCCACCTACAGTTTGCCATAATTCTATACCGTGGTAGACAATTGGGAAAATGCAAATGCAGCCTAAAGATTGCATGTCATTGCAGGGCAGACCAGGCCCTAAGACTTGGTTGACAATTGGTCTAGGATCGAAGGTTTGTCCAGCGGACAGTTAGAGCATCGTTTTGCTGACCCGGCGGCTTCTGCGGTTTGTCGTTTTCTAGGTGTATTGCTGTTACCTTTCCTTTGGGGTAAACTATTCAGGCCCAGCGATGGATCATGCTGCATGGCCAACACATGCTCTCTGTAATTCAGCCCAGGCCTTATGCTATGGATAGATATAGCATTCGCTACCGTCATGGGTTATGGTAGTTGTGCCTTGTTAGAAGCTCAGTGTAACAATCTATCGTCTTGATTGATTTTTTTTTTTTTGGGGGGGGGGGGGGATTTGAGATGTAAGCATTGAGCACAACCTGCCAGTAGTGGGTTGTGCTCAATGTTTAAATCTGTCGTCTGTTAAGACAGTAAGTTGCCAGTGGTAGATAATTCAAATTACTGTGGGAATATATGTGATTTATATTTTTAAGTTTGAAATATTGTTCTTATTGCTTTAGTTTATGGTGTGAGAATGCTGTAGTATGCAACTGGCGAGATGCAGTGAAATAAGCCTGGCAATAATGTGTGCAGCCTGATGTTCCTGTTTTTATTCTCTAATTTACTTACGGAAAACATTGCATTGAACGGTATAAGTGTCGGCGGTTCAGAAAACAAAGTCAATTACCGACAGTAATATTCTCTAGAAAATCATAAACAGTTAATACATGCATGGGTTGATTGTCATGTTCTGTAAGGGACATACAACTTACTTTCTAAGACTTTGGACATACAACATTTTTTTGTAAGTCACGGGACATACAACTTATTTTCTAAGACATGAGACATACAACTTACTTTCTAAGACATAAGACATACAACTTACTTTCTAAGAGACTAAGACAACGTATCACAAACACAAGAAAGAGGCGTTAGTCATTTTTGTCACAGTATTAGAAAAGAAAAACGGAAACAGTTCAGAACAACTGGAAAGAGAGATGAAAAGAGAGATGGATAGGAGAGGACATCGAGAAAAAATGTTTGATGACCTTTCATCATGACGTGAAGAAATGTCAGATCACACTTCATACAGTCGCGTGGAAATCGCAAGATGAGATACAACATGATCGCCCATGATCGTCAAGGCACTTGGTGATGCTGATGATAATTATGATAAAGTATAGACGTTAATTACCGATTCTTAATATGGTCAGGGGGAATCCAGCAACAGTGTATAAAAACATACATTCAACCCATTAACTATCCCCAAAAAACACACAATATGCAATATGTCTATAGCACTTTCTGTGTCTCAGGTTTGCGTGCCGCTCTGGTAATCACGCATTCAATACCGTGATTTCTTTTATTTATTTCTTCCTTTATTTATGTATTAACCTTGGTACCCAGGTGAACTTATTATGACATGTGTACTATGAGGTTTAGTGGGAGGCTAAGGCGGTGGTCGAGATATTGACGACATCAGCCATAGGGTGCCGGTTGGTGTACACACGTAATGCACAATACCATATACCCAATACATCTCATGGTGGGAAATGGGACATGTGTGTTACGTCACTTATCTTGTCTGTCTCTCTCTCTCTCTCTTCTCTCTCTCTCTCTCTCTCTCTCTCTGCGCGCTCTCTCTCTCTGTCTCTCTCTGTCGCTCTCTGTCTCTCTCTGTCTCTCTCTGTGTCGCTCTCTCTCTCTCTGCTGGTACATTATCACTGTCTCTCTGTCTCTCTCTCTCTGTCGCTCTCTCTCTGTCGCTCTCTGTCTCTCTCTGTGTCACTCTCTCTCTCTCTCTCTCTCGCTCTCTCTCTCTGCTGGTGCATTATCACAGACGTATGTTCTTTCATCTTTTGATATCTTCCCACCCTCTTCCTATCTCTATCCCGCTCTTCTCTTTCTCTCACTCTCTCTTTCTCTCTTTCTCCCTCTCGCTCCCTCAATTTCTCTCTCTCGCTCTCTCTCTCTCTCTCTCTCTCTCTCTCTCTCTCTCTCTCTCTCTCACTCTCTCTTCCGCTCTGCTGGTACATTATCACAGATGTATGTTCTTTCATCTTTTGATATCTTTCTTCCCTCTTTCTATCTCTCTCTGTCTCTGTGTGTCTCTGTCGCTGTCTCTCTCTCTATCTCTCTCTGTCTCTCTGTCTCTGTCTCTCTGTCTCCCTCTGTCTCCCTCTCTCTCTCCCTCTCTCCCCCTCTCTCTATCTCTCTCTATCTCTCTCCCTCTCCCTCCCCCCCTCTCTCTCTCTCTCTCTCTCTCTCTCTCTCTCTCTCACTCTCCAGGTATATTATCAGAGACGTATGTTCTGTCATCTGCTGAAATCTTCCCACCCTTTTCCTCTCTCTCTCTCTCTCTCTCTCTCTCTCTCTCCTCTCTCTCTCATCCTCTCTCTCTCTCTCTCTATCTATCTCTCTCTCTATCTCTCTCTCTCTCTATCTCTCTCATTCTCTCTCTCTCTCTCTCTCTCTCTCTCTCTCTCACTCTCCAGGTATATTATCAGAGACGTATGTTCTGTCATCTGCTGAAATCTTCCTTCTTGTGTTGCAATCTAGCTCATAGTCGCTGACCTTCAACATCTTCACAAACAGCCTTTTAATGTAGCAAAAATATTTGATTAGTATCATTGTTATTTCGTCCATCAATGTCCTATTCATTGGCGATGTCTGTGGGACGTCTGCACTTTTTTCTTCTTCATAGAAACTAACCTATTCTTCTGTATATATACATTTCTATAGACTCAAATGGGTTTTCTAATTGGTATTTCAGTGCCCACAAGCTGGCTTGAATATTAAATAAAGATCGGCTGTTGTCAAAGGAAGGAAACAGGACACTTTTCTATGTCTGAAATAGTGCTGGCTATGTGGTCTTATTCTTATAGTTGTATGGAGATTGGTGCTCAATGAGTATGTGGTCAATATCTCGACCGTCGTCTTTATTTCTCAGAACAGCTCCTGATACAAATTTTAGGTTGGATTGACTGGGGAGGCCATGTACACTTTTGACTAAATTCTCTGCCTCGGGGCGGAGTCGAACTCAGGTTCACTCAGATTACAGGCATGAATTCTGAGCACTGAGCTATTGCGGCTCAACATTATATAAAAGGGTCGCTTGTAAAGGTTCGCAATAATTCACCTTCATGTCACATCATTGTCCATTTTCTCTGTGATATTGCAAGCGTAATAACTTGCTGGTCTATGTTATATGTGGCAGAATGTTTGTACACACAGTCACAGCGACGAAAGCTCAATGACTATTCTATGAAATATTTGACCGCATGTTTGTGCATGCAGTCATAATGACGAAAGCTCAATGACTGTTCTATGATGTATGTGACCGCATGTTTGAGCATGCAGTCATAATGACGAAAGCTCAATAACTGTTCAGTGGTAGCTGTTGCATAGTGTACATGCATACATAATGATGCAGTCATAATGATGCAGACATCATTATGCAGTCATGATGATGCAGTCATAATGATGCAGTCATAATTATGCAGTCATAATGATGCAGTCATAATGATGACAGTTCAATGACTGTTCCATTATATATGTAGCAGACTGCACATATAGTAAGTAATATTGAGGAAAGATCAATGATTCTTCTATGAAATAATGGCATAATGTGTGTATAAAACGATTAAAATGATATGAGTTTCAAAATAAATATGATGCAATGCATTATTTATTATATTAAGGAAGCATTAAAAACAAACACCGCATCTGTTTACGTATAAATGAACTAAATACCCGTATAAAGGGCCTAAAGGACAAGAAGATCGACTTCATTGCACCGTGTGTTACCCCATATAGCTGGGTCTCCCTCCCCAGGGCGACTGGCCGTAGGGATCCACAAAACACGAACTCCGTAACTCCATTGACCACCTCTAGGAACCTCAGAGACAACTGCCCTCGTGTGCCGAACGACGTAGACAGAAATCGAACCCACAACCGTCAGAGCGCGAGGCAGACGGTGTCAGTACTTCGCCATGGAGACTCTCAATACGTGTCTTATATAGAACATGTAGACACAGTAGACCATGTAGACACAGTAGAACATTAGACACAGTAGAACATTAGACACAGTAGAACATGTAGACACAGTAGAACATGTAGACACAGTAGAACATGTAGACACAGTAGAACATGTAGACACAGTAGAACATGTAGACACAGTAGAACATTAGACACAGTAGAACATGTAGACACAGTAGAACATGTAGACACAGTAGAACATGTAGACACAGTAGAACATGTAGACACAGTAGAACATGTAGACACAGTAGAACATGTAGACACAGTAGAACATGTAGACACAGTAGAACATGTAGACACAGTAGAACATGTAGACACAGTAGAACATTAGACACAGTAGAACATGTAGACACAGTAGAACATGTAGACACAGTAGAACATGTAGACACAGTAGAACATGTAGACACAGTAGAACATGTAGACACAGTAGAACATTAGACACAGTAGAAACATGTAGACACAGTAGAACATGTAGACACAGTAGAAACATGTAGACACAGTAGAACATGTAGACACAGTAGAACATGTAGACACAGTAGAACATGTAGACACAGTAGAACATTAGACACAGTAGAACATGTAGACACAGTAGAACATTAGACACAGTAGAACATGTAGACACAGTAGAACATTTAGACACAGTAGAACATTAGACACAGTAGAACATTTAGACACAGTAGAACATTTAGACACAGTAGAACATTAGACACAGTAGACCATGTAGACACAGTAGAACATGTAGACACAGTAGAACATGTAGACACAGTAGAACATGTAGACACAGTAGAACATGTAGACACAGTAGAACATGTAGACACAGTAGAACATGTAGACACAGTAGAACATTAGACACAGTAGAACATTAGACACAGTAGAACATGTAGACACAGTAGAACATGTAGACACAGTAGAACATTAGACACAGTAGAACATTAGACACAGTAGAACATGTAGACACAGTAGAACATGTAGACACAGTAGAACATGTAGACACAGTAGAACATTAGACACAGTAGAACATGTAGACACAGTAGAACATGTAGACACAGTAGAACATTAGACACAGTAGAACATGTAGACACAGTAGAACATGTAGACACAGTAGAACATGTAGACACAGTAGAACATTAGACACAGTAGAACATGTAGACACAGTAGAACATGTAGACACAGTAGAACATGTAGACACAGTAGAACATTAGACACAGTAGAACATGTAGACACAGTAGAACATGTAGACACAGTAGAACATGTAGACACAGTAGAACATGTAGACACAGTAGAACATGTAGACACAGTAGAACATGTAGACACAGTAGAACATGTAGACACAGTAGAACATGTAGACACAGTAGAACATTAGACACAGTAGAACATGTAGACACAGTAGAACATGTAGACACAGTAGAACATGTAGACACAGTAGAACATGTAGACACAGTAGAACATGTAGACACAGTAGAACATTAGACACAGTAGAACATGTAGACACAGTAGAACATGTAGACACAGTAGAACATTAGACACAGTAGAACATGTAGACACAGTAGAACTGTAGACACAGTAGAACATGTAGACACAGTAGAACATTAGACACAGTAGAACATGTAGACACAGTAGAACATGTAGACACAGTAGAACATGTAGACACAGTAGAACATGTAGACACAGTAGAACATTAGACACAGTAGAACATGTAGACACAGTAGAACATTAGACACAATAGAACAGTAGACACAGTAGAACATGTAGACACAGTAGAACATTAGACACAGTAGAACATGTAGACACAGTAGAACATTAGACACAATAGAACAGTAGACACAGTAGAACATGTACACACAGTAGAACCAATACGTGTATTATATAGAACAAGTAGACACAGTAGAACCAATGGAAATGAGGATGGTCACTTAAGACAAGAGAATATGGATTTTTGAAAAACACAAATTATAATGATAATTATAAATAATAATAAATTAGTATCATCTGTATCATTTAGCATTACATTGTTTTATGTCATTTCATGTCCGTATTTATCAGCTGTTATCGACGTGTTTTTTTCCTGGTCTATTTTAATAAGATGAATATGCAAATGTCGCGCTGTATCTGCATTTGATCATATTACAAGATCCATAAGGTAATTGTTATAGTTCTTAATGGCTTTTTCTGATCTTGTTGCAGTCTCTCTCTCTCTCTCTCTCTCTCTCTCTCTCTCTCTCTCTCTCTCTCTCTCTCTCTCTCTCTCTCTCTCCCTCTATCTATCTATCTATCTATCTATCTATCTATCTATCTATCTATCTATCTATCTATCTATCTATCTATCTATCTATCTATCTATCTATCTATCTGTCTATCTATATCTCCCCTTTGTGTGTGTGTATATATATCTGTCCCTCTTCCTCCTCTTTCAATATATAGACCTTTCTCAATATATACTCGTATATATATATATATATATATATATATATATATATATATATATATATATATATATATATATATATATATATATATATTGGTGTGTTGATGGTGGAGCTGAGTATTGGGTTCATTCCTTACACCGGTAGTAAGTTTGACTTCAACAGTGAACTCTTGTTTATAACTCAGTGGCAAACTACATGTTTGTTTCAAAATGTACGAATGGCGGTGTCTGTGTATACTTATCATTCAGCAAGAACTTTGTGAAACGTCCCTCTCATCACGACTTGCCGTTTATGTTCTCCATCTATGACCATTTCATCCACCTCGTGTATTTATGTATGTTCCCAAAGTGTCTTCCCTTTCCTGTGTCCATCTTCATGCTGGTTGACCCACGTCTCTGTTACAATCTCTTTACATTGAAGCTCTTACTCTCCACCCTCCCCCCTTCCCGACTCCACACCTAATTCATCTTTAGATGTTACCGTCTTATTGATTTAGTGTTTTCAATGTTTTCTTTGACTGAGTTGATATGAGTTGAGCTGAGTTGAGTCAAGAACTGATATTACAACACTCAAGACATTCCCATACGTGTTCCATCCTCATCTTCTACAGCTAGCGAAGAGTTGTTTACTTTTATTTGAGCTACAACTTTATTTTCGCGTTTACTGTCTTAAATTGTGTGCGTCCGTATACTTTATCTTTACATTACAACTGCTTCTAACCGCTACTTTTATAAATTGACATCGTCTTTCTAGATTACAGGCTTTACTTTCAATACATTTTTGCATCGTCTAATGTGTGTACGTATCATAAGACAAAATCATGTCACGACACTCGATGATGATGATGATCCCGAAACATCCTCAAGGGCACACTATGGAGATTGGCTAAAGTTAGACTTTTTTTTCTATCTAAAATTAACAACTTTGGATTGATATTTTTGAGCACGAAAAAATGAGAGCCAAAATCAATATTTGTGTTAACATAGGCCAATTGATTATAGACGTCCAATATGTACAACCTGTGTGAACATACTTGAAGCTTTTGTGTCGGTCTAGGTCAGTCCTCCCTCCTACCTCCCTGTGTGTTTCAGTCTAGGTCAGTCCTCCCTTCTACCTCCCTGTGTGTTTCAGTCTAGGTCAGTCCTCCCTCCTACCTCCCAGGGTGTGTCCTGTCTAAGTTGGTACTCCTTTCTCCCTCCAAGGTTGTGTCGGTCTAAGTTGGTCCTCCCTTCTACCTCCCAGGGTGTATCCTGTCTAAGTTGGTACTCCTTTCTCCCTCCAAGGTTGTGTCGGTCTAAGTTGGTCCTCCCTTCTACCTCCCAGGGTGTGTCCTGTCTAAGTTGGTACTACTTTCTCCCTCCAAGGTTGTGTCGGTCTAAGTTGGTCCTCCCTCCTACCTCCCAGGGTGTGTCCTGTCTAAGTTGGTACTACTTTCTCCCTCCAAGGTTGTGTCGGTCTAAGTTGGTCCTCCCTCCTACCTCCCAGGGTGTGTCCTGTCTAAGTTGGTACTACTTTCTCCCTCCAAGGTTGTGTCGGTCTAAGTTGGTCCTACCCTCCTACCTCCCAGGGTGTGTCCTGTCTAAGTTGGTACTACTTTCTCCCTCCAAGGTTGTGTCGGTCTAAGTTGGTCCTCCCTCCTACCTCCCAGGGTGTGTCCTGTCTAAGTTGGTACTACTTTCTCCCTCCAAGGTTGTGTCGGTCTAAGTTGGTCCTCCCTCCTACCTCCCAGGGTGTGTCCTGTCTAAGTTGGTACTACTTTCTCCCTCCAAGGTTGTGTCGGTCTAAGTTGGTCCTCCCTCCTACCTCCCAGGGTGTGTCCTGTCTAAGTTGGTACTACTTTCTCCCTCCAAGGTTGTGTCGGTCTAAGTTGGTCCTCCCTCCTACCTCCCAGGATGTGTCCTGTCTAAGTTGGTACTACTTTCTCCCTCCAAGGTTGTGTCGGTCTAAGTTGGTCCTCCCTCCTACCTCCCAGGGTGTGTCCTCTCTAAGTTGGTACTACTTTCTCCCTCCAAGGTTGTGTCGGTCTAAGTTGGTCCTCCCTCCTACCTCCCAGCGTATTTCGGTCTAGGTCGGTCCGCCTACTTCTAAGTGTGTTTCAGTCTACGTTGTTCCTCCCTCCTACCTCCCAGCGTATTTCGGTCTAGGTCGGTCCGCGTACTTCTAAGTGTGTTTCAGTCTACGTTGGTCCTCCCTCCTACCTCCCA
>JACEFZ010017239.1:140000-172500 GCA_014155875.1 Cepaea nemoralis
AATTGGATAGCAACTACCCTGCACTCTGGAAGGGTTACCCTCCGCATAGGTTCAAAAAAATCTGAAGCGTGCAGTAATGGCAATATCGGCTCTGTTAACCAATGTATACACAGGCAAGACTGCAAGCAGCGAGGCACCAGGGATTGCGGATGATATCTTTGCGTATAGGCAGGGGAGAGACAGGGTGCAAATAGCATAGTAGTAAAGGAGACAGTGAACAGTGATCCACTGGTGTACAGAGATGCGTAGTGTCATTGAGACACATAAGGAGTGAACGGTGATCCACTGGTGTACAGAGATGCGTAGTGTCATTGACCCACATAAGGCGTCTGTGTTATGGTGCTCTCTGGAGTATATGGCTGTTAAGGTTGGTGCCCCACGTCGTACAATAAATGGCGCAAATATTACCATAGAGCAATGGTTCTCAACCGGTGGGGAATTCACCCCCCCCCCCCCCCTCTCAGTGGGAAATTTTAGGGTTTCCAGGAGTAAATTAAGATTATTTCAAGATCGCGTTGATACAAGAACCGATTACTTGATATTGTGTTTCCCTCCATTCTTTACGTTTCTTAACTTCTCCCCTTCTGAAATTTGTTTTATAACGTCAGTAGACCAGCGAATCACGTTTAATGTAGAAGTCTAGACTTGTTCTAGTATGTTTTATTAAATTTAGTTTCAATTTTTACGTATAATATGAAGGGGCTGGGGTATTGGGGGGGGGGGGGGGTTTACAGGGAGGAAATACGAAAGGGGAGGAATGACATTCTGAACATATGGTGAAGGGGTGCATGGGCCAGACAAGGTTGAGAACCACTGCCATAGAGTGTAGACTGAGGTACCTGGAATCACCTTCGCCTGTCATTGATGGCTCATGTTGAAGAAGCTGTGATGGGATCGTAGACGTGACTCGGCGCGCTGAAGATCATGGCAGTAGTGTAGCAAAGAATGTTGTTCATACTCTATCAACATTTGATTCTCTCAGTAATTTAGTATAGACTGGAACTACACATAGTCACAGTGACAAAGAGTAACACCAGAACTTGTCACTTCTAGAGTCACAACAGAACTTGTCACTCCTAGAGACACTCCTGAACTTGTCATCCCTAGAGTCATTCGAGAACTTGTCACTACTAGAGTCACACCAGAACTTGTCACCCCTAGAGTCACACCAGAACTTGTCACCCCTAGAGTAACTCGAGAACTTGTCACTACTAGAGTCACACCAGAACTTGTCACCCCTAGAGTCATTCGAGAACTTGTCACCCCTAGAGTCATTCGAGAACTTGTCACTACTAGAGTCACACCAGAACTTGTCACCCCTAGAGTCATTCGAGAACTTGTCACTACTAGAGTCACACCAGAACTTGTCACTCCTAGAGTCACACCAGAACTTGTCACCCCTAGAGTCACTCGAGAACTTGTCACTCCTATAGTCACGCCAGAACTTTGCCATTCCTAGAGATTACATGTCTACTTCAAAACAGTCAAATACCTGTTTACACTTCTTAGGACTCATTGAATGAATGAAGCCCGACCCATACTTTTACAGACAAATCGGCACTCATTCGTTGATGTGGTCAATATTACCTGGTCGCCTATGCTTCTCGAGACATTGCCAGATACCCAAGTTAGACTTTGGTCTACCTGAAAGCCGAATTTAATTTAAAAAATCCACTCCGATGCACTTTCGAAATTATGAGTAGTGGCCGGCAGGCGTTCGTCTAGCCCAGTGGTTCTCACCCGCCTGGGAATTTCCCTCCCCCCTCTCCCCAGGGGTGGGGTAGGATTTTAGGGTTTCCAGTTGGGGGGGGGGGGAAGGGGGGAATTAATATTATTTTAAGATCGCGTTAATACAAGAACCGATTACTTGATATTGTTTTTTCTTATATACTTTACGGTTCTGCCCTTCTCGCCCTTTTGAAATTCGTTTTATAACGTAAGTAGACCCGCAAATCACGTTTTATGTAGACTTATAGACTTGATCTAGTATGTGTTATTACATTTAGCTTCCATTTATACGAATACTATGTAGGCACTCATTCGTTGATGTGGTCAATATTACCTGGTCGCCTATGCTTCTCGAGACATTGCCAGATACCCAAGTTAGACTTTGGTCTACCTGAAAGCCGAATTTAATTTTAAAAATCCACTCCGATGCACTTTCGAAATTATGAGTAGTGGCCGGCAGGCGTTCGTCTAGCCCAGTGGTTCTCACCCGCCTGGGAATTTCCCTCCCCCCTCTCCCCAGGGGTGGGGTAGGATTTTAGGGTTTCCAGTTGGGGGGGGGGGGGGGAAGGGGGGAATTAATATTATTTTAAGATCGCGTTAATACAAGAACCGATTACTTGATATTGTTTTTTCTTATATACTTTACGGTTCTGCCCTTCTCGCCCTTTTGAAATTCGTTTTATAACGTAAGTAGACCCGCAAATCACGTTTTATGTAGACTTATAGACTTGATCTAGTATGTGTTATTACATTTAGCTTCCATTTATACGAATACTATGTAGGGGGAATGGTTATGGGAGGAAATACAAATGGGGGCGCCTAAAGATATTCTGAACATTGGTCAAGGGGTGCATAGGCCAAAAAAAGGTTCCAGAAACACTTTCTTTTGACTACCCAGGGGTTCGGCTCCCATGGTCTCACCGCCTGGAAATTTCCTACCCCCTCACCCCAGGGGTGGGGTAGGATTTTAGGGTTTCCAGTTGGGGGGGGGGGGGAAGGGGGGAATTAATATTATTTTAAGATCGCGTTAATACAAGAAACCGATTACTTGATATTGTTTTTTCTTATATACTTTACGGTTCTGCCCTTCTCGCCCTTTTGAAATTTGTTTTATAACGTAAGTAGACCCGCAAATCACGTTTTATGTAGACTTATAGACTTGATCTAGTATGTGTTATTACATTTAGCTTCCATTTATACGAATACTATATAGGCACTCATTCGTTGATGTGGTCAATATTACCTGGTCGCCTATGCTTATCGAGACATTGCCAGATACCCAAGTTAGACTTTGGTCTACCTGAAAGCCGAATTTAATTTAAAAAATCCACTCCGATGCACTTTCGAAATTATGAGTAGTGGCCGGCAGGCGTTCGTCTAGCCCAGTGGTTCTCACCCGCCTGGGAATTTCCCTCCCCCCTCTCCCCAGGGGTGGGGTAGGATTTTAGGGTTTCCAGTTGGGGGGGGGGGGGGAAGGGGGGAATTAATATTATTTTAAGATCGCGTTAATACAAGAACCGATTACTTGATATTGTTTTTTCTTATATACTTTACGGTTCTGCCCTTCTCGCCCTTTTGAAATTTGTTTTATAACGTAAGTAGACCCGCAAATCACGTTTTATGTAGACTTATAGACTTGATCTAGTATGTGTTATTACATTTAGCTTCCATTTATACGAATACTATGTAGGGGCAAGGGGGGGGGGGGGGGTTATAGGGAGGAAATACGAAAATGGGGGAGGGATAATGATATTCTGAACATATGGTGAAGGGGTGCATAGGCCAAAAAAAGGTTGAGAATCACTGTTCTAGCCACTACCCTAGCCCGGCTCCCATGTCTGCAAGCTAATGGTGAAATCTGTCATAAGGTCTGTGTCACGTGGCCAACTCCCAGACAGCTTTTTCATAACCCACCCTGGACAGCTCAACTTTATAGTCTTTAATATAGACCTCCATATCTCAAGCGTTCAACCCGCCTCCCAAACAATGCCCGGTGATCGCGTCAGGTTTTACCCAGTACTTCTTTCCCAGTTTATTAGATTTCTCCCCTTATATCCCAAACCTAATCGACTATGGGTTGGCCATGCCGACTGGTCATTTTAACGGTAGAGTTTGTAACGTGCGGTAATGTTATTAAGTTGATTTTGGACTTGGGGGTTCTATTGATACAAGACACCTTGGCTACTTTTATATATAGTGGTAACGTAGGCTAGGATGAAGTCTGTACTTCTGTACTCAACGGTGGAGTTTGTACTTCTGTATTCAACGGTGGAGTTTGTACTAGAGATGGAATTTGAACTCAGCTATGAATACTTTTACTGATCATATACTTTTTTTTATTTAAATACAACTATCTCCTGCCGGGAGAAGTTGCGGTGAAACAGAATGCCCTCGGAGAACGTGTTTAGTCTTGAAAGGAGTCTGGGATATAATCGCTATATAAAAATAGAGGACGGCTGCCAGAACGGGGGGTTGTGTGACGGGCCAAACTGAACAGAAAGGACCATATTCTTGTTGTGGGTTACAACGAAATGAATAATATTCCTTCGTCTGAGATTCCTTCGTCTGAGATTTCTTTGTTTGAGATTCCTTTGTGTAAGATTACTTCGAAGTGTATTCCTTCTATGGCATAAGGGTTAGTGAAATGCAGTTTCACAATTTCACAACATACCGAGTAGAGTTTTCGAAATCAGCCGCGAGCGATATGGGAACCAGACTGCTTTGCGTTGATTTTGATGGTATGAGGCGTCAGTCGTCCAGAAGGCCATAGCAAACCCACACGCCAGAAGAGATAGTTTAAGCCATTAAACCTCTCAGTCAGGCAAACCTCAGAGAATTATAAACAAATTGCAATAGACATGTCTCAACAGTGTTGGAGACAACGATATTGCTCAACTAGGAAAAAGTTCAACGTAATTCACAAAGCCGTGCTTTAAGTGAAGTGAATAACCTGTCGGGAATGACACTCGCCAACACACCACTGTAATATCACACACAAAGACACACGAAAACCGTTAAGCATTGGTAATACCTCCAACAGCGGGCAATACATTAGGAATCAACTACACCGTTCACCGCGCTAACCAGACATTCCCGCGTAGATAAACCCATAACAACATTCACACGTAGATACACCAGTGATAGCATTCGCTCATAGATTAACAAATAATAACATTCACAAGTAGTTAACTATATGAGCGTCTCTCACGATCATGGTAGCGTATCAATTACTTCTACAGCAGTATCAGGCATACAAAGACACGGCATTTCTGTTTACTGTTGGCAAATTGACAAACAACTAGAAATAATTCAACAATAGCTAGCTACTTTGCGTGCGCTGATCAATCTTGTTTGACGCTGATGGTTCGGATAGGCCAAACAAATCTCAGCTAGTTACTCGGAATTACGACCTGGATCCGAATTATGATCTGTTGTTATCAGGCGGCTGTTGTCATGTGAGGACGTTAGTGCTGGAATGAATTCCTGTTCTATTTTTTTTTCTGTCTGGTCTGTCTGTCTCATCTGTCTGTCTGACTGGTCTAGCCTGGTCTAGTCTGTCTGGTCTGGTCTGTTTGTCTGTCTTTCTGGTCTGCCTGCCTGCCTGCCTGCCTGCCTGCCTGCCTGTCTGTCTGTCTGTCTGTCTGTCTGTCTGTCTGACTAGTCTGGCCTGGTCTAGTCTGTCTGGTCTGGTGATTGATCTGTCTGTCTGTCTGTCTGTCTGTCTGTCTGTCTGTCTGTCTGTCTGTCTGTCTGTCTGTCTGTCTGTCTGTCTGTCTGTCTGTCTGTCTGTCTGTCTGTCTGTCTGTCTGTCTGTCTGTCTGTCTGTCTGTCTGACTTGTCTGGCATGGTCAGTCTGTCTGGTCTGGTTGATTAGGCGGTCTGTATGGTCTGTCTGTCTGTCTGTTTGTCTGGTTAGTCTGGTCTGCCATGTCTGGTTAGGCTGACTGTCCCTCTGTCTGTAGCTGGGGAAGACGAACGGAAAACTATGATATTTAGATAATAAACTGTTGTGTCGAGTGGCTAAGTTCCTCCACCTTCGCTACAAACTAAAGAAGAGAGAGAGAAGAAGAAGCCATCCCAGAGTATCCACTGCTCACTGTTCCAACGAGCTGTTGGTTATATTTCAGCTCACTGTTCCCACGGCCTGTTAGTTATATCTTAGCTCTTGACCCGGAAGGCATCCGGGAGTCACTTCTGCTCACTGTTCCCACGGGCTTTAGTTATATTTCAGCTCACTGTGCCCACGGGCTGTAGGTTTTATTTCAGCTCACTGTTCCCACGGGCTGTTGGTAATATTTCAGCTCACTGTTCTCACGGGCTGTTGGTTATATTTCAGCTCACTGTTCCCACGGGCTGTTGGTTATATTTCAGCTCACTGTTCCCACGGGCTGTTGGTTATATTTCAGCTCACTGTTCCCACGGGCTGTTGGTTATATTTCAGCTCACTGTTCCCACGGGCTGTTGGTTATATTTCAGCTCACTGTTCCCACGGGCTGTTAGTTATATTTCAGCTCACTGTTCCCACGGGCTATTGGTTATATTTCAGCTCACTGTTCCCACGGGCTGTTGGTTATATTTCAGCTCACTGTTCCCACGGGCCGTTGGTTATATTTCAGCTCACTGTTCCCACGGGCTGTTAGTTATATTTCAGCTCACTGTTCCCACGGGCTATTGGTTATATTTCAGCTCACTGTTCCCACGGGCTGTTGGTTATATTTCAGCTCACTGTTCCCACGGGCTGTTGGTTATATTTCAGCTCTTGACCTGGAAGGCATGGCTTGCCTGACCAGGCTTCACCTCACTTCTTGTAGCCAGCGCTGGATCTCGCCGGTGTCCGCCAGTCGAATCTGTACTGCATTAATGTAATCATCGCCGTCCATGCTTGTTCCCGTGTGTATTGGTGCATTGTTTGCCAGCTGCTCAGCATGTTTATCATCTTTCCTATGGCGTGTTAGGTTGTGTAATCCAGAACCAGATTCGCTGGGCTGGTCACTTAACTCGTATGCCAGATCACAGGCTCCATAAACGCATTTTTTACGGCGAGCTACGTTGTGGTAAACGCTCCCAAGGCGGCCAGAGGAAAGCTTTAAAGCCACTGAAAATCTCACTGAAAAGTTTTGGAATTCATCTTGACACCTGGGAGACTGCTGCTAAAGGCCGTAATTCATGGCGTGCATCATTACATAAGGGTGCAGTCACATTGTGAAGAAAAGGCTGGCCAGAAAAACCACTGCAGGAGATCTTCCTCCCGGAACGTCAAGCAATCTTTGCCCACATTGTCAAAGAACATTTCGAGCCAAAATAGGCCTTATCAGCCATCTTAGAACTCACGGCTCCATACTTTCAACCCCACTGGATGAAATGAAAGGTCATCATCATTCTTGATGGACAAACAACAACAATGCAGGAGAATTGTGTGAAGAGCGACTTCCGAATTATGTCTCTTCATTCGGAGCAGATTCTGTCGGTTACGATTGTCTGTAGCATGCTCCTGTTCCACAGCCGATGCGAATGCTTTGGGAACAGTGGTGATCTCCATAGTCAAGTTTTGAATAGTCTTTACGATAGCATCCACAGGGTGCGAAGCTTAGCTATTCAAGGCCTGGTTGTCCTCATTATGGAGCTCTTTCCTGCCGAAACCGTATTCAGTTATTACAGTAGAAAATTAAACTCTGGCCTACTGCCAGTAGGATCATGGTCTAACTCTTCCAAGACTCATCGCGAAACCCACTAACATTAGCAGATGCAATTGTTAAAACAACGAAGTCGCTTCTTATGTAGACGTTGTCCTTATAAGTTTATCGTCAATGCTAAGCAGTCCGTCTGTTGAGTTAAGTTGAGATCATATGAGGTGAGTCAAAGACCGGCATCACGGCACTCAGGACAGTTTCATACGTTCTGTCCCCATCTTCAACAACCAGTGAAGAGTACCAATACTGATGGTACCCGTTGTCTGATTACGTGTGCGTTTCGTCTTTCCTCTGAGTACTGATGGTCCGCACCGTTCTCTACGGGCCATGATGTTTTATCTGTTCTTTCACACTCTTCATATGATCCCAAAGGGCCCTACCACATCTACCTTATTATGCGAATATTCCATCCAGCAGTGCAGACCCATCCAATCTGTCCGCCTGCTCGTCTCCCAACGCATCAGCGTATCCTGTGCACAATTTCTAGCAGATGCTTCTTATCTTTCATTTTTGAGTTGAAACTCGCCGTTCTTTACGAAGCATGAATGTCTGCACCCTTCTGAATATGCTCAGTGAGTCGGATACAATGAGGACATGTGCGTGTTGGTTGCCCTCCAGCCAGGGCGAGTCCGTCTGAATTAAGTTTCTGCTATTATTATGCTCAGGAAGTACACAATACACGTACATATCCATCCAAGCAGACGGACAGAGAGAAGACTGACAGACACCAGCGAAACTCGTGAGCTATTATTATCCACTATAATGATAACACAAACATCACATGTAGAACATAATTCCCACCACATGTAAGAGCAAGACAGCTTTCTCTAACAACCCCCATGCACCGCCTTGAACCAACACAGGTGACACGCTGATACACCTTGAACCAATATTATTGTTGTGAGATATCTTTTTCTCATTATCCCTGCACACTGAGGTTCAGGCCAGGTGGCGGCCGTGGCCGGTGTTCTCCCGTTATCTTTGGCTAGTACCTCATTCATTAACAATGTGGGTGGGATTGGGTGTACTCTGACCCTGTCCATATCTTGAGTATTGGCTTGGTGTAAACTGGCGAAGTGCCACTTGCTCCACCCATTGTTTCCGTGCGGGTCCCCAGTTTTCGTGTTATTTTAACAACAGCGAATTCCCCCATGAGGGCTACTTTCTGCTGATGTTCTTGGTTGCAATCATCATCTCTGACTAGTCCTATGCAAAATCGTTCCCCTATAACAGGTTTTCACAATTTCTCTCTAGCATAAGCCACATATTCTACATACGTGACTGCCATCTGTAAATCATCTGTCACATCTTGAATGCATTCCCTGCTGCCTCAGTACACCTCTTTCCATAATATGTTCAGACATTTATGTCTATGTATACACCCAGAGTATTTTATTTTCCCCAAGCGTGTCTTAAGAACCAAAAGTCTTCAGTGCTGAGTTCTTAGCTGCATTATTCTGCTGTGTAAATACAGTATACACACTGAGCTTGGTAGACAAGTGGATGGTTACCTGGTTTACTGGCTGGGCGATGTGAGTTTAAACCTCGGCTCAGTTGATAATATTCGACCGCAACACTTATGGCTGTGGGTGAGAAAATGTTAGTTGCTTGTCCTTTAGAGGACGTTGCTGTCAACTATAGCATTGGAGGTAATCATAGGCGAATAGATAAGATCCCTCGATCCTGAACTTCCGGTGTGCTGATGCCGAGTTAGCACAAATAGGTCCAGTACACTACACTTAGTAGAACTTGTGTTACCAGTGTCCCTCGCCATCAGGTGAACCCACACCGACTTGTGAGATACTTGTAATTTACGTCCACAAGTCAAGGATGTAAAGTCAGCATTTTAGTCCCAACAGACCAGTGAGGGGTCGATCCCTAACCTCGGCATCCATCAGCACACCGGAAGTTTCAGAGCCGTTATCTGCCTGGCCAGAGTGACCTCCGAATGACAGTCTGTGTCAGTACTTGTGCGCTCACTGTCTTGTGTCAGTACTTGTGCGCTCACTGTCTTGTGTCAGTACTTTTGCGCTCACTGTCTTGTATTTCGCGATATACGAGCTCATTGAATGACATAGTTCTCTGTGGCCTTGTCTTCAGCTGTGTTCAGTGACTTGTCGTTCGCGATATTGACTAGCATAAATGAACACATGTATTGTTTGACACTCACAGAAGTAGAAGAAACAAGCAGGGGTTAAATGGAGCACAAGACAACATAACAATGGAAAGCTATAGTTACAGAACGGGATTCGAACCTGTCACCCCCAAATGACGACAGCGCCTCGCTGCAGGAACATGTGTACTTCCATGCATGACCAACTAGACACCCCGAGACGGTGTATTCATTAACTAGATCTATCATCCACATGAAGCTCAACTATAGAATGTGGACAAAATTCGTATTTAACCATTGAAATAGCGCCACCGGTCTCAGAATTGTATATTAAACCTACATTGGTCAAATAACAAATACTACAACATACCAACAAATATTTAAATATATAACAAACATTTAAACAAGAGAGATCATTGGTGGATTCTTTTCTCCTACACGTATTATGTGTGTGTGTCTATATATATATATATATATATATATATATATATATATATATATATATATATATATATATATATATATATATATATATATAAATTGGGGAACCCCTAGAGGCCACTAAGGCAGCTCATAAACAAACACACATGTATTGTTTGACGCCCATGGAAGTAGAAGACAGAAGCAGAGATTACAGGAAGCAATAGGCAACACAAAAATCCGAATTCCGGTTGGTAACTATACTTTTCCATGTTAAAGTGTGATCTCGTGCCACGTTGACTGGCGCCTTGTCGTCTTTACAGACGATAGCTTGCAAAATGGAGATAATAACTCTCCATGGCACAAAGCCTGGGCTGAATTGAGAGATCACGTGTTGCCCATGCAGGATGATCCCTCTCTCAGTCTGCCTAGTTTATTCCAGAGAAAAGGTAACACCAATACGTCTGGAACAAGACAAAAACACAATGAATGACATAGGTAATCAATTACAAACTTATCAGGTATATTCACCGTTTTATGTTTGGTTGCATCAAATATGAAATCTGGCAAGACCCCCGGTTCAGACAGCATCACAACAGAAATGATTAATGCTTTAGAAGAATACGGAATAGGTAAAGTTACCAGATTCCTGAATACCATATATGATACTGAAGATATACCTCATGAATTATGTAATTCTGTATTTATTGCAATCCCAAAGAAATCAGGAGCCTTGGAATGTGATCAACATCGAACAATTAGTATAATGAGTCACATCACGAAGATTTTGCTAAGAACTATCAAATTATGCAAAGGGTTAGGAAGAAAATACAACCTGAAATAGGAGAGGAACAATGTGTGTTTGTAGAAAGCAAAGGTACAGTAAATGCTGTGTACATACTGAGAACAGTAATTGAACGTTCTATAGAAGTAAACAAAGATCTACACCTCTGCTTTATTGACTACACAAAGGCTTTCGATAAAGTGAGACATGTCGACATGATAAGGATGCTTGAAGATCTACAAATTGATGGAAAAGACCTTAGACTTGTAAAAAACATATATTGGAAACAACAAGCTGCCATAAGAATTGATAATGAAGTAGGTCAATATCAGCCTATTAAGAGAGGTGTGAGACAGGGATGTGTAATGTCTCCAGATCTTTTTTCCCTGTACAGTGAACATATTTTCAGAAATATAGAAGATATGGAAGGAATCAACATTGGGGGACGATACATCAATAACATTAGATACGCAGATGATACAGTCTTGATTGCAGACAATGAACAGGGCCTGCAAAATTTAGTAGATGCGGTTGTTGCACACAGTGAACAACTAGGGTTAGAATTGAATTGTAAGACACAGATTATGGTCGTCACTAGGAAGGAAGAAATACCACAATGTAATATACAAGTAAATGGGCATATTCTTAAACAAGTAAATCGGTACAACTGTCTCGGAACAGTCATAACGTCTGGTGGGAGATGCCTTGAAGAGATTAGAACAAGAATTGCCATGGCGAAGGTAGCCTTTTGCAAGGTGAAAAACATTCTGATAATAAAAATATATCAATAGAAACGAGAAAAAGAGTGTTGAAGTGCTACATAGAACCTGTACTAGTGTATGGATGTGAGGCGTGGACAATGAGCAGTCAAGCTGAAAAACATCTGATGGCTGTGGAAATGTGGTTTCTGAGGAAAATGCAAAGAATGCCATGGACAGATAGAAAACCAATGAACAAGTTCTTCAAGAAACAAATGAAGATCGTAAACTGATAAGAGACATTAGACGTAGACAGTGAAAATGTGTTGGGCATGTTATGAGAAGAAATGTATTGGTGAACTTGGTGACAACTGACAAGATCGAAGGGAACAGACCAAGGGGAATACAAAGAATTAAATACCTGAATGGCTGGCCAGGTGGCATGGTCGAGACATAAACACGGAACTGATCCACGACTCTGGTGATCGAGTGAGATGGCAAAACATTACCGCCCACGCTTATCGGCATGGCACATAATGGATGGAGCATCAACGGACATTAAATAACATTGCATTTTCTCTTTTACATGTTTATCATATGTGTCCACAATGCCATGTTTCGCTGTATTAGAGCACATTGAATGACATTGCGTATTATCGGTTATGCCATCAGCATCGGTCTCACTGTTGTATTCACTATAATTGCTCATGCGTTCACTTATCTGACATGTTCCCCGTATTGCATTTGGCTACATTAGGGCGTATTGAGTGGCATCTATATATATAAAAATCGTTGTATGTATGTATGTCCGTCCTTTATGCGTTCGCGAACGGTCCATCCGATTGAGATGAAATTTTCTACACGTTTTCCTTTCATTCCTGTGCAACCAACTGTCATAGTTTTATCTATCAGCTATCAGCTATTACATTCCTAAAATTTAATTTTGTAATTACATGACTGAACATAAGAAAATATAAAAATATATAAAAAAAGGGATATAACTTTTAGTAGCATTGTTATATCTTAAGTTAAGTCCCCTGGCTATAGATTAAATGAGTTGATTGACGATGAATTAAATGAGATGCTCCCCACCAGGGACTGGGTGCAGCCGGGCCTGGTCAGACAGACAGATAGACTGACAGACAAACAGACAGACAGATAGATAGTCGGGAACGGGAGCTTATATGACTACTTATATGAATTAAATGAGATGCTCCCCACCAGGAGCTGGGCGAAGCCGGGCCGGGTCAGACAGACAGACAGACAAGCAGACAGACAGACAGACAGACAGACAGACAGATAGATAGATAGATAGATAGATAGATAGATAGATAGATAGATAGATAGATAGATAGATAGATAGATAGATAGATAGATAGATAGATAGATAGATAGATAGATAGATAGATAGATAGATAGATAGATACATACATAGATACATAGATAGATACATAGATAGATACATAGATAGATACAAAGATAGATAAATAGATCCCCGCCAGAGCCTGGGCGAAGCCGGGCCGGGCAGCTAGTATCTTATATATAGCATATCATATATTAAGTAAGCCGTCTCCCTGGCTTAAGGTTTAACATCTTTCTCCGTAATCCCGTATATTATCGTGAGTAACGTAATGTGCACGAGAAACCGTAGCGATTCTCGCCGCGTTGGTAACTTACGGGAGTATGTGAGCCGGTCGCTCAGAAAGCAATGGCAAACTACTGAGCGTAATCTTGCATAGTACATCAACAACAGCTGGAAAATGTTGGTGTTGACTGCAACGTTCTGTAAGGGATATGCAAAAAACAAAAAAAACTGGCATATTCCCACCGTTACGTCCTTACCATCTATGTTCACTGTCTTGTACATGTATTTGGCAACATTGCAGCGTATTGAATGGCATTACATGCAGTCGGCTATGTCTTTATATTCGCTACATTGGAGCGTAATGAATGACATTATACGCTCTCGTTTTCGAGTTTAGAATCTACGTATGTTCATTGTCTTACATGTGGCTACATTTGGGCGGAATGAATTACATTATGTGCTCTATATTACGTCTTTAGATTACACTACATGGGGGAGTATTGAATGACATGATATACTCCCTATGACATCTTTATCATGTGTTTACTGTCTTGCATTTGGCCACATTACGTTTACTCCCGCATATTTTGTCTGCCGAATGTTTGCTCAGTAAACCGAGGTGCGGGAATGAGACGAATGTTGTGAACATGTCTACAGAATATATGTGGTGTACAGGGTAAACACGGGGCAAATACGTTAAACAGGTAATAGAGTCGTGGCGGGAAACAGGAAGCGCGCCAATCAGAGACTTGCATTTTGTAAACAATAGCGCGCGATAATATCCTGATTGCTGAGCAAAGCTAATAAAACAGACAGAGAAATACATATGCAGATACTGCTGAACAAAACTACTAAAACAAAAAGAGACGCACATATGCAGATGCAATTCCCCACCACCAGAATTCATAACATTAGTGATTATTGGTGATACTGTTAATAGTGTGGACTTCGACGGTTCGTGTGTAATCTTGTGGGCTTAGTTATTTTATGCTTTTGATGTCCACTCAAAAAGAAAGACAATATTAGTTTCAAATACAAATGTGTTCTCATGAAACAAGAACGGAAATTCTCCAGTAAAGAGCCTGACAGAAACAACTATTTTATTGTAGGATTAGGTTTTTGGGAAGAGCTCTCTAGCTGCGATTGCAACCAGTGGTTATGTCTTTGGAAGCCAATCCCACAACGAATGACTTTGATATTATGTTTGTGTTGCTGGAATGTCTTGTGTTGTTTTGGTAACATAAAAATATTCTTATCTTACAATCATAAAATAGTTTTCTTATCACACAGTCGTCATATAATTTTCTTATCTCTCAGTCGTCATATACTTTTCTTATCACACAGTGGTAATATAATTTTCTTATCACACATTCTTATTATAACTGTCTTTCACACAATCATAATATTGTTCTTATCACACAATCTTAATATACAGTGTTCTTTTCACACAGTTTAACACAGTTTTCGTCTCATATAGTTGTATTCGTGTGGTTGTGACATAAACACCAGTTATTATGACATAAAATGCTCTGGCAGGGCAGCTTGACCTAAGTTCACCTTCCTCCTGTCCCACACACGACATCAGGTGCACGATCAATTAAACACACCGGGTGACAGGTCCCAACAAATAGCCGAAACATTCATAGACAAAAGACACAGATAACGTGAATAAATCAAGAAAATGACAGCAATTTCTCGCTTAAGAACTGGCATTGACAACAATGCCTTATGAAATGCATTACTGAATTCTAAATAGAGATGTTTGATTACCCAAACAAAGTCAGAAAATTGCTTTATTGTAAGATGTCGTTTAATGAATACTTGACTTAGACTGAATAAGAGCAGATCTAATCTCCTAAAGTATAATCCAATATTTGAGGACATTGAAATATAAACGGTTACTAATATATCTAGGATAGGGTTGTTGTCACTTGTCTACAATCCAGTTCACACCTGTCTTCTGTCGACGTGACCAGACAAGTGAAATAGATGAGGTAATAATTTCCTGGCAAATCTAATCGTTTCTCACACTTTTTGTGTCTAATGTTCTGTCTTCTTAATGATCTAGGAGGACGCCCGCGCGCGTGTGATCTGTGTTAAATAGATTGACACGTCTTTGGGGGACGTTTTGCACAGGCTTCGAGGTCTAATAATAGAGTATGGGGTATTCCTAAGGGTTGTCACCGTGTGTCCCACATTGGGACTTTGGTCCTCAACCAACTCACTCTAGAGTCTGCCCATTTCCTCTCCATATTATTCGTTTTGTCTCTATCTCTTTCTCTATGTTTTCTGTTTTTTGTGTATGGTGAGGGGGGTGGGGGTATTGATGCGGGGGTGGTGGGGGGGGGGGGGAGGGGTGTTAAGTGTAGCCAGGCACAATTCATAAACTTATTTTATATGTCCTCCTCATCCTCATTCCTTCCTCCATTCCTTCCCTCCTTCTCTCACCTCTTATTCTTCGTACTCTCCTGCTTCTGTATTTTAACATTATAAGTAGCACAAGACGTCTATATTCTCCATTTTAATGCTGCCTCTTGTACTTTCTTGTATACGTTTCTTACATCATATTTTTTTGTTTTAAATTATTATCTTTGTATATTGTTGAGCTTGTTTAAAAGAAGAAAAATAACACGTCGTGTTGCAGGAACCTACAAGAGGCTGTTTGAAATGTTACGACCTCGACATTTTGTAGACCTTAGGGCACGGAGAAAGACGTGGCCAATCTTCTCCTCCCATAGCGAACGACGAGATCCGACATTGAACCCTGCGATAGCGCTAATGGCATTTTAAACTCAATGTCCAAACCAGTGGCGTGCAGAGGGGGTGGGGGGTGCCGGGGTGCGACGGCCCCGGGCATCCAGCCGGGAGGGGGGCATCCAGTTAGGGAGAGGGGGCAGCACAGTGCAGTGGGAGGGGAGGAGGAATGAATTAGGGACAGAATAATTTAGAGGCATCCAATCAAGGGGTTGGCCCCAGGCATCAAAGAACCTCTGCACGCCACTGGTCCAAACAGTCACACCAAGGCGGCTGCTATATTACTTATCTTATGTATCTGTTCCAGACGTAGGACTCTATGACTGTGATTAATTGGTTTCCTTTCCTTAGTCTGTGATTAACTGGGAATGTGATTATTTCTATCTAAGAACTCCATTTTGGCGGTTCTCTCAGATCATCGTTTCCTCGGCAAACAACCGTTAATGAATGATTGTATGTCATTATCAATATCTTGTCACAGATTATTCATCTCATGTCTACATACATCACGGGCAATTTAGCCACAAGGCGCACGCAATCTTTCTTGAATGTAGGTCGAACATACCCTGTAGACGCGTTAAGTACACACATTGGAGATCCCAGATATGGCCCTGTGTTGTTGCCGCCCGTGAACAATTATACGGCGATCTAACAGCCCTTGGGCTAACAATAAAACTTCATTCTGAATCCGGATCAAACATATGAGAAGAATACGAAAAAGCAGAGGAGGAGGAAGGAGAAAACAAAAAAGACGACAAGGAAGAACAAGCGGCGACGGTGGGTATGTTATTATCAGTATAAAAGGACGAAGCAGATGAGGAGGAGAAAGAAGAAGAGGAAGAAGAAACGGCGACGATGGCAATGTTAGTAGCAGTCTCTATAGCACTATCAGAAGATGAGGAAGAAGCAGCGAAGGCGGCGGCGATGGTAGCAGTAGCAGAAGAAGGAGGAGGAGATGAAACGATGGTAGCAGCAACAGAAGAAGGTGGAGGACGAGGGACGATGGTAGCAGCAACGGAAGAAGGTGGAGGAGGAGGGACGATGGTAGCAGCAACGGAAGAAGGTGGAGGAGGAGGGACGATGGCAGCAGCAACGGAAGAAGGTGGAGGAGGAGGGACGATGGTAGCAGCAACGGAAGAAGGTGGAGGAGGAGGGACGATGGTAGCAGCAACGGCAGAAGGTGGAGGAGGAGGGACGATGGTAGCAGCAACAGAAGAAGGTGGAGGAGGAGGGACGATGGTAGCAGCAACGGAAGAAAGTGGAGGAGGAGGGACGATGGTAGCAGCAACAGAAGAAGGTGGAGGAGGAGGGACGATGGTGGCAGCAACGGAAGTAGGTGGATGAGGAGGGACGATGGTAGCAGCAACGGAAGAAGGTGGAGGAGGAGGGACGATGGTAGCAGCAACGGAAGAAGGTGGAGGAGGAGGGACGATGGTAGCAGCAACGGAAGAAGGTGGAGGAGAAGGGACGATGGTAGCAGCAAAGGAAGAAGGTGGAGGAGGAGGGACGATGGTAGCAGCAACGGAAAGAAGGTGGAGGAGGAGAGACGATGGTAGCAGCAACGGAAGAAGGTGGAGGAGGAGGGACGATGGTAGCAGCAACGGAAGAAGGTGGAGGAGGAGGGACGATGGTATCAGCAACGGAAGAAAGTGGAGGAGGAGGGACGATGGTAGCAGCAACGGAAGAAGGTGGAGGAGGAGGGACGATGGTAGCAACAACGGAAGAAGGTGGAGGAGGAGGGACGATCTTAGCAGCAACGTAAGAAGGTGGAGGAGGAGGGACGATGGTAGCAGCAACGGAAGAAGGTGGAGGAGGAGGGACGATGGTAGCAGCAATGGAAGAAGGTGGAGGAGGAGGGACGATGGTAGCAGCAACGGAAGAAGGTGGAGGAGGAGGGACGATGGTAGCAGCAACGGAAGAAGGTGGAGGAGGAGGGACGATGGTAGCAGCAACGGAAGAAGGTGGAGGAGGAGGGACGATGGTAGCAGCAACGGAAGAAGGTGGAGGAGGAGGGACGATGGTAGCAGCAACGGAAGAAGGTGGAGGAGGAGGGACGATGGTAGCAGCAACGGAAGAAGGTGGAGGAGGAGGGACGATGGTAGCAGCAACGGAAGAAGGTGGAGGAGGAGGGACGATGGTAGCAGAAACAGAAGAAGGTGGAGGAGGAGGTGAGACGATTGTAGCAGCAACAGAAGAAGGTGGAGGAGGAGGGACGATGGTAGCAGCAACAGAGGAAGGTGGAGGACGAGGGACGATGGTAGCAGCAACAGAAGAAGGTGGAGGAGGAGGGACGATGGTAGCAGCAACAGAAGAAGGTGGAGGAGGAGGGACGATGGTAGCAGAAACAGAAGAAGGTGGAGGAGGAGGGACGATGGTAGCAGCAACGGAAGAAGGTGGAGGAGGAGGGACGATGGTAGCAGCAACAGAAGAAGGTGGAGGAGGAGGGACGATGGTAGCAGCGTCAGAAGAAGATGGAGGAGGAGGGACGATGGTAGCAGCAACAGAAGAAGGTGGAGGAGGAGGGACGATGGTAGCAGTAACAGAAGAAGGTGGAGGAGGAGGGACTATAGTAGCAGCAGCAGAAAAATAAGAAACAATGGCTGTGGCGACGGTGACAACACCAGAGGAAGATCTAAGGATCCCAAATATGCTTTCCTAATTTAACTGTATGTCATCTGTCATCTACTGCCTTTAGCACCTTGCAGTATAAGGCAGAAGGTCTTGAGCCTGAGAATTTAAGACCGCCTGGCTAGTGCAGTCGCAGGTTAGGGCTTTATTTTTGTCCCCGACAGAAAAATATCCTCACCTTACCGTGGATTCGAACCCGGGTCTCCCGAAGGAGCATCCGGCGTTCTTAACCACTTGGTCAGCCAGTTTAATAGCCATTGCACTTGCTCTGTTTTTTTGTTTTTTACTCAGATTTCAGATTTGTGATAAGTATGACAGCAACATTAATTCCCCGTCGTTTACAGCCTTGACTGTCAACAACCTTGTCTTTACATCAGCGTAGTTAGTGATAAATTGCACCCAATCTGGGGCCTTATTGAATGACTCCTTTCACAACTGACTTTTCATAGCTGGAAATTCTGAGTGTTTTTAAAGTGCCATCATTGTCCTCGAGTATTTATTGATATAATGAACATACAGATTTATAATTGAGCCATAAATATTATATCATTTTCTGCCAAGTATGTTTAAATTATTAAGCAGTTTATCATTTCAACTGTCACACAACAATATTCATAAATTGCATATTTGTTTCCCCTGGAGTAATTTCTCGTCGAAGATTCAGTCCGTATGCTTCTTTGTGAATTGTCCCGTTGAGACAGCCCTTTTGCTTGCAAGCATGTACTGGCTTGCAACATGCCAGAGTAGCTTGAAGTGACAAGATCTCCACTACATTCCACTTCAGGTGGCTCGTAGTTTTCAGGCATATGTTAGAAGTATGAAAGAACGGCAAGGACGTTCTCCCCCAAGAGAATATTTCTCCCTGTAAGTCAGTACCTGTGATTTACTATCAGAGAGGTGGGGACACGTTCATCAAATCCTCGCGGAAGAAGGTGGAGGAGAAGGGACGATGGTAGCAGCAAAGGAAGAAGGTGGAGGAGGAGGGACGATGGTAGCAGCAACGGAAGAAGGTGGAGGAGGAGGGACGATGGTAGCAGCAACGGAAGAAGGTGGAGGAGGAGGGACGATGGTAGCAGCAACGGAAGAAGGTGGAGGAGGAGGGACGATGGTAGCAGCAACGGAAGAAGGTGGAGGAGAAGGGACGATGGTAGCAGCAAAGGAAGAAGGTGGAGGAGGAGGGACGATGGTAGCAGCAACGGAAGAAGGTGGAGGAGGAGGGACGATGGTAGCAGCAACGGAAGAAGGTGGAGGAGGAGGGACGATGGTAGCAGCAACGGAAGAAGGTGGAGGAGGAGGGACGATGGTATCAGCAACGGAAGAAGGTGGAGGAGGAGGGACGATGGTAGCAGCAACGGAAGAAGGTGGAGGAGGAGGGACGATGGTAGCAACAACGGAAGAAGGTGGAGGAGGAGGGACGATGGTAGCAGCAACGGAAGAAGGTGGAGGAGGAGGGACGATTGTAGCAGCAACGGAAGAAGGTGGAGGAGGAGGGACGATGGTAGCAGCAATGGAAGAAGGTGGAGGAGGAGGGACGATGGTAGCAGCAACGGAAGAAGGTGGAGGAGGAGGGACGATGGTAGCAGCAACGGAAGAAGGTGGAGGAGGAGGGACGATGGTAGCAACAACGGAAGAAGGTGGAGGAGGAGGGACGATGGTAGCAGCAACGGAAGAAGGTGGAGGAGGAGGGACGATGGTAGCAGCAACGGAAGAAGGTGGAGGAGGAGGGACGATGGTAGCAGCAACGGAAGAAGGTGGAGGAGGAGGGACGATGGTAGCAGCAACGGAAGAAGGTGGAGGAGGAGGGACGATGGTAGCAGCAACGGAAGAAGGTGGAGGAGGAGGGACGATGGTAGCAGCAACAGAAGAAGGTGGAGGAGGAGGTGAGACGATTGTAGCAGCAACAGAAGAAGGTGGAGGAGGAGGGACGATGGTAGCAGCAACAGAAGAAGGTGGAGGACGAGGGACGATGGTAGCAGCAACAGAAGAAGGTGGAGGAGGAGGGACGATGGTAGCAGCAACAGAAGAAGGTGGAGGAGGAGGGACGATGGTAGCAGAAACAGAAGAAGGTGGAGGAGGAGGGACGATGGTAGCAGCAACGGAAGAAGGTGGAGGAGGAGGGACGATGGTAGCAGCAACAGAAGAAGGAGGAGGGATGATGGTAGCAGCAACAGAAGAAGGTGGAGGAGGAGGGACGATGGTAGCAGCAACAGAAGAAGGTGGAGGAGGAGGGACGATGGTAGCAGCGTCAGAAGAAGATGGAGGAGGAGGGACGATGGTAGCAGCAACAGAAGAAGGTGGAGGAGGAGGGACGATGGTAGCAGTAACAGAAGAAGGTGGAGGAGGAGGGACTATAGTAGCAGCAGCAGAAAAATAAGAAACAATGGCTGTGGCGACGGTGACAACACCAGAGGAAGATCTAAGGATCCCAAATATGCTTTCCTAATTTAACTGTATGTCATCTGTCATCTACTGCCTTTAGCACCTTGCAGTATAAGGCAGAAGGTCTTGAGCCTGAGAATTTAAGACCGCCTGGCTAGTGCAGTCGCAGGTTAGGGCTTTATTTTGTCCCCGACAGAAAAATATCCTCACCTTACCGTGGATTCGAACCCGGGTCTCCCGAAGGAGCATCCGGCGTTCTTAACCACTTGGTCAGCCAGTTTAATAGCCATTGCACTTGCTCTGTTTTTTTTGTTTTTTACTCAGATTTCAGATTTGTGATAAGTATGACAGCAACATTAATTCCCCGTCGTTTACAGCCTTGACTGTCAACAACCTTGTCTTTACATCAGCGTAGTTAGTGATAAATTGCACCCAATCTGGGGCCTTATTGAATGACTCCTTTCACAACTGACTTTTCATAGCTGGAAATTCTGAGTGTTTTTAAAGTGCCATCATTGTCCTCGAGTATTTCTTGATATAATGAACATACAGATTTATAATTGAGCCATAAATATTATATCATTTTCTGCCAAGTATGTTTAAATTATTAAGCAGTTTATCATTTCAACTGTCACACAACAATATTCATAAATTGCATATTTGTTTCCCCTGGAGTAATTTCTCGTCGAAGATTCAGTCCGTATGCTTCTTTGTGAATTGTCCCGTTGAGACAGCCCTTTTGCTTGCAAGCATGTACTGGCTTGCAACATGCCAGAGTAGCTTGAAGTGACAAGATCTCCACTACATTCCACTTCAGGTGGCTCGTAGTTTTCAGGCATATGTTAGAAGTATGAAAGAACGGCAAGGACGTTCTCCCCCAAGAGAATATTTCTCCCTGTAAGTCAGTACCTGTGATTTACTATCAGAGAGGTGGGGACACGTTCATCAAATCCTCGCGGAAGAAGGTGGAGGAGAAGGGACGATGGTAGCAGCAAAGGAAGAAGGTGGAGGAGGAGGGACGATGGTAGCAGCAACGGAAGAAGGTGGAGGAGGAGGGACGATGGTAGCAGCAACGGAAGAAGGTGGAGGAGGAGGGACGATGGTAGCAGCAACGGAAGAAGGTGGAGGAGGAGGGACGATGGTAGCAGCAACGGAAGAAGGTGGAGGAGAAGGGACGATGGTAGCAGCAAAGGAAGAGGTGGAGGAGGAGGGACGATGGTAGCAGCAACGGAAGAAGGTGGAGGAGGAGGGACGATGGTAGCAGCAAACGGAGGAAGGTGGAGGAGGAGGGACGATGGTAGCAGCAACGGAAGAAGGTGGAGGAGGAGGGACGATGGTATCAGCAACGGAAGAAGGTGGAGGAGGAGGGACGATGGTAGCAGCAACGGAAGAAGGTGGAGGAGGAGGGACGATGGTAGCAACAACGGAAGAAGGTGGAGGAGGAGGGACGATGGTAGCAGCAACGGAAGAAGGTGGAGGAGGAGGGACGATTGTAGCAGCAACGGAAGAAGGTGGAGGAGGAGGGACGATGGTAGCAGCAATGGAAGAAGGTGGAGGAGGAGGGACGACTGGTAGCAGCAACGGAAGAAGGTGGAGGAGGAGGGACGATGGTAGCAGCAACGGAAGAAGGTGGAGGAGGAGGGACGATGGTAGCAACAACGGAAGAAGGTGGAGGAGGAGGGACGATGGTAGCAGCAACGGAAGAAGGTGGAGGAGGAGGGACGATGGTAGCAGCAACGGAAGAAGGTGGAGGAGGAGGGACGATGGTAGCAGCAACGGAAGAAGGTGGAGGAGGAGGGACGATGGTAGCAGCAACGGAAGAAGGTGGAGGAGGAGGGACGATGGTAGCAGCAACGGAAGAAGGTGGAGGAGGAGGGACGATGGTAGCAGCAACAGAAGAAGGTGGAGGAGGAGGTGAGACGATTGTAGCAGCAACAGAAGAAGGTGGAGGAGGAGGGACGATGGTAGCAGCAACAGAAGAAGGTGGAGGACGAGGGACGATGGTAGCAGCAACAGAAGAAGGTGGAGGAGGAGGGACGATGGTAGCAGCAACAGAAGAAGGTGGAGGAGGAGGGACGATGGTAGCAGAAACAGAAGAAGGTGGAGGAGGAGGGACGATGGTAGCAGCAACGGAAGAAGGTGGAGGAGGAGGGACGATGGTAGCAGCAACAGAAGAAGGAGGAGGGATGATGGTAGCAGCAACAGAAGAAGGTGGAGGAGGAGGGACGATGGTAGCAGCAACAGAAGAAGGTGGAGGAGGAGGGACGATGGTAGCAGCGTCAGAAGAAGATGGAGGAGGAGGGACGATGGTAGCAGCAACAGAAGAAGGTGGAGGAGGAGGGACGATGGTAGCAGTAACAGAAGAAGGTGGAGGAGGAGGGACTATAGTAGCAGCAGCAGAAAAATAAGAAACAATGGCTGTGGCGACGGTGACAACACCAGAGGAAGATCTAAGGATCCCAAATATGCTTTCCTAATTTAACTGTATGTCATCTGTCATCTACTGCCTTTAGCACCTTGCAGTATAAGGCAGAAGGTCTTGAGCCTGAGAATTTAAGACCGCCTGGCTAGTGCAGTCGCAGGTTAGGGCTTTATTTTTGTCCCCGACAGAAAAATATCCTCACCTTACCGTGGATTCGAACCCGGGTCTCCCGAAGGAGCATCCGGCGTTCTTAACCACTTGGTCAGCCAGTTTAATAGCCATTGCACTTGCTCTGTTTTTTTGTTTTTTACTCAGATTTCAGATTTGTGATAAGTATGACAGCAACATTAATTCCCCGTCGTTTACAGCCTTGACTGTCAACAACCTTGTCTTTACATCAGCGTAGTTAGTGATAAATTGCACCCAATCTGGGGCCTTATTGAATGACTCCTTTCACAACTGACTTTTCATAGCTGGAAATTCTGAGTGTTTTTAAAGTGCCATCATTGTCCTCGAGTATTTATTGATATAATGAACATACAGATTTATAATTGAGCCATAAATATTATATCATTTTCTGCCAAGTATGTTTAAATTATTAAGCAGTTTATCATTTCAACTGTCACACAACAATATTCATAAATTGCATATTTGTTTCCCCTGGAGTAATTTCTCGTCGAAGATTCAGTCCGTATGCTTCTTTGTGAATTGTCCCGTTGAGACAGCCCTTTTGCTTGCAAGCATGTACTGGCTTGCAACATGCCAGAGTAGCTTGAAGTGACAAGATCTCCACTACATTCCACTTCAGGTGGCTCGTAGTTTTCAGGCATATGTTAGAAGTATGAAAGAACGGCAAGGACGTTCTCCCCCAAGAGAATATTTCTCCCTGTAAGTCAGTACCTGTGATTTACTATCAGAGAGGTGGGGACACGTTCATCAAATCCTCGCGGAAGAAGGTGGAGGAGAAGGGACGATGGTAGCAGCAAAGGAAGAAGGTGGAGGAGGAGGGACGATGGTAGCAGCAACGGAAGAAGGTGGAGGAGGAGGGACGATGGTAGCAGCAACGGAAGAAGGTGGAGGAGGAGGGACGATGGTAGCAGCAACGGAAGAAGGTGGAGGAGGAGGGACGATGGTAGCAGCAACGGAAGAAGGTGGAGGAGGAGGGACGATGGTAGCAGCAACGGAAGAAGGTGGAGGAGGAGGGACGATGGTAGCAACAACGGAAGAAGGTGGAGGAGCAGGGACGATGGTAGCAGCAACGGAAGAAGGTGGAGGAGGAGGGACGATGGTAGCAGCAACGGAAGAAGGTGGAGGAGGAGGGACGATGGTAGCAGCAATGGAAGAAGGTGGAGGAGGAGGGACGATGGTAGCAGCAACGGAAGAAGGTGGAGGAGGGACGATGGTAGCAGCAACGGAAGAAGGTGGAGGAGGAGGGACGATGGTAGCAACAACGGAAGAAGGTGGAGGAGGAGGGACGATGGTAGCAGCAACGGAAGAAGGTGGAGGAGGAGGGACGATGGTAGCAGCAACGGAAGAAGGTGGAGGAGGAGGGACGATGGTAGCAGCAACGGAAGAAGGTGGAGGAGGAGGGACGATGGTAGCAGCAACGAAGAAGGTGGAGGAGGAGGGACGATGGTAGCAGCAACGGAAGAAGTGGAGGAGGAGGGACGATGGTAGCAGCAACAGAAGAAGGTGGAGGAGGAGGTGAGACGATTGTAGCAGCAACAGAAGAAGGTGGAGGAGGAGGGACGATGGTAGCAGCAACAGAAGAAGGTGGAGGACGAGGGACGATGGTAGCAGCAACAGAAGAAGGTGGAGGAGGAGGGACGATGGTAGCAGCAACAGAAGAAGGTGGAGGAGGAGGGACGATGGTAGCAGAAACAGAAGAAGTGGAGGAGGAGGGACGATGGTAGCAGCAACGGAGAAGAAGGAGGAGGGGATGATGGTAGCAGCAACAGAAGAAGGTGGAGGAGGAGGGGCACGATGGTAGCAGCAACAACAGAAGAAGGTGGAGGAGGAGGGACGATGGTAGCAGCGTCAGAAGAAGATGGAGGAGGAGGGACGATGGTAGCAGCAACAGAAGAAGGTGGAGGAGGAGGGACGATGGTAGCAGTAACAGAAGAAGGTGGAGGAGGAGGGACTATAGTAGCAGCAGCAGAAAAATAAGAAACAATGGCTGTGGCGACGGTGACAACACCAGAGGAAGATCTAAGGATCCCAAATATGCTTTCCTAATTTAACTGTATGTCATCTGTCATCTACTGCCTTTAGCACCTTGCAGTATAAGGCAGAAGGTCTTGAGCCTGAGAATTTAAGACCGCCTGGCTAGTGCAGTCGCAGGTTAGGGCTTTATTTTTGTCCCCTCAAATCCTCGCACTCGCACGGTTCCTAGCTTATATTTATTTTACTGTTTTAGGAATTCCCTTCATGAAGATAGACCTGTATTTATATATATACTTGTGCCCGCTAGATTTAAACTCAAACGCAGCGCTACGACTTCTATTGCACAGTTCATGAATTGTGCGTGTGATTAGCTTTACCTATTACAAGTGTCCCTCGCCATCAAGCGAACCCACTCCGACTTCTGAGGTACTTGTAATTTACGTCCCTAAGTCGTGGGCCAGAAGCCAACATTGTAGTCCAACTGACCGGTGTAGGGGTTGAACCCGCTACCTCGGCATCAGCACACCGGAAGTTTAAGAACGCACGCTTTGATCCACCGACAATGCTAACCTCCAGATGAGACCTTGATAGCGTTCCTCATATTCGCCTATATCTTACCACACACACACACACACACACACACATAAATACACACTCACTCACGCATACGTAGACACACACTTACACACACACGTACATGCATACACACATACATACACACACGTACATGCATACACACGCACATACACACACACACACGTACATGCATACATACTCACTCATACATGCAGTATCCGTTTGCTCCCCTTACCTGATGTGGCGCAGACAAGGCAATCACGATCCTCCAGACACCAATGCCATCTACCTGTCTGTTGAAGTTGCTGGTTGCCCAGCTGTTAAAGCTTTCCACAGACATGCTTTTCTGTTTTCCCCTGCCTCTCGCGCTCAGTGTTTCCCCAGATAAGACTAATTTCTCTAATACATCTCGTGTGCAATGTTTCCCCAGATAAGACTAATTTCTCTAATACATCTCGTGTGCAATATTTCCCCAGGTAAGACTAATTTCTCGAATACAACTCGTGTGCAATGGTTCCCCAGGTAAGACTAATTTCTCGAATACATCTCGTGTGCAATGTAAGACTAATTTCTCCAATACATCTCGTGTGCAATATTTCCCCAGGTAAGACTAATTTCTCTAATACATCTCGTGTGCAATATTTCCCCAGGTAAGACTAATTTTTCGAATACATCTCGTGTGCAATGTTTCCCCAGGTAAGACTAATTTCTCGAATACATCTCGTGTGCAATATTTCCCCAGGTAAGACTAATTTCTCCAATACATCTCGTGTGCAATATTTCCCCAGGTAAGACTAATTTCTCCAATACATCTCGTGTGCAATGTTTCCCCAGGTAAGACTAATTTCTCCAATACATCTCGTGTGCAATATTTCCCCAGGTAAGACTAATTTCTCCAATACATCTCGTGTGCAATATGTCCCCAGGTAAGACTAATTTCTCGAATACATCTCGTGTGCAATGTTTCCCCAGGTAAGACTAATTTCTCGAATACATCTCGTTTGCAATATTTTCCGAGGTAAGACTAATTTCTCCAATACATCTCTTGTGCAATATTTCCCAATGTAAGACTCATTTCTCCAATACATCTCGTGTGCAATATTTCCCCAGGTAAGACTAATTTCTCCAATACATCTCTTGTGCTCCATATCTTTAATGACAAACAAGAGCACTATGCAGGAAGCCAAAGAAGATTACTAAATCAACACAGAACTGGTGTCTTAAGCCGCTACACACTGCGGGATTTACTGAGCACTTATGGACTGAATGGTTCGATGTGCAACGAGGACGATCTGTCGACTAACTAACTAGCACCTATAATGTATGGTTTCCAGATGGTTTTGGTGAGCGATCGTGAACGCATGCAGCACTCAGTACCTGTCAGGACCGTCTTTAACATTCACCTTTAAAACAGAAACTTTCTCTTCTCTGGCTGTTGAAGATCACATTGAGCACCGAGCACACACTCCGTGGCCTGGAGAATATGGAGCTGCTGGGAGTGCCGAGAGGCTCTGGGCGAACTTGGGGCTCCGAGGAAAGGACAGACGGGCATATAATCATACAGCTTTTGGTACTATTAGTTTTGGGGCTCTTTGCTGGCTGTTGAAGATGTGGACGGAGCACGTATGGGGATGTCCCGAGTGCTGTGATGTCGGTTCTTGACCCTGTTTTTTACCCTTTACGAATACTTTACGAAAATAAGAACACAATCCCCACTGCCTTAAATTATTTACTTCGTTTTCGTAAGTCATCATTAAGCTGTGCCTTCTGAACAGAGAAGCGAGTGACGTACATTATGTCAGTCGGTCACATATATCATGTTAGGCAGTCACATGCATAATGTCAATCCGCAGAATTATTGTTTTGCTTGTGATATTTCCGTGCTTCTTGACGACGCTGCTCATTCTTGTACAAAGTTCCCTAGACATAGCCATTCCTTTCATTTTCCCTCTGTGACATCTTACACCAGATGTCACTTTCTGGCCTAGTTGCTGCAAAACTATAAATCTGGGTTATTTGTATGTCCTTACTGTACGTCTGTGGCTAAGGGGTAACGAACACGTTTCACAATCCCGCATACCCGGTTCAAAATCAGCTGCAGTCGGTTTGGGAGTTGACCATCTTGTGTTGATTTTAAAAAGCTGTACGAACATCGGTCGTCCTTTAGGCGCAATATTGTCTGGAAAATCACAAACAACTAAGCTGGGGTTGATTGCGACGTCATGTAACTCACTGAGTGATTTTTATAATTTCATCCAATGAATCACACGTCGTGGTCACGACGTTAGGGAGTTATAAAGAACCGAACACGAACATTCACGACTTCAACGCGTGGGGGACAGATCCCTCTCTACCCATGTTATCTAACATGTAAAAAGGCTAACGGTCCCCTTTCCATACCTTAAGGTACATTGGTCATGTTTTGTTAGATCTATTTTTGTATAGTCCAATCGACACTCGCCGGAACAAAATGGGTTTTACAGTTACGTGGTACTCTCACCTTCGTTTATTTCCATCTGGATCTTGATCATGCCCGGTCTGCAATAATTCCCATGGTCTAAAAAGTAAAAATGGCCTTAACATTTGCAGACGTTGCTCCAGGCAATACTCTGATGGCACTGGATTCAAAAAGCTTGATTAAACCTTCAGATTTCAATGGCTTGATTGTTGTACTAAAATTTAGCACACTTTATTCGCTACTTCAATAAATGGATGTTAGATTGGGGAAAAAAAAACTTCTTCACTTGTCGGGGATGTTTTATACAATGTAATTAACAAAACATCATCGTATACGGCTAGGCGTATAGAAGTAGTTATTACAGAAGAAGAAGAAGAAGAAGAAGAAGAAGAAGAAGAAGAAGAAGAAGAAGAAGAAGAAGAAGAAGAAGAAGAAGAAGAAGAAGAAGATGCGGCGGAGGAGGAGGAAGAGGAGGAGGAGGAAGAAGAGGCGGGGGAGGAGAGAGATAGAGGAATACAGCATGAAACAGTCTTTTGTCATGGCACGGAAGGGAGTCAACTCACGAATTGATAAACGCATTCGGAGTTCATGAAATGTTGAGAGGCATCTTCACCCGCTCCAGTCGGCAAGGATCTTGATGATGAGTGCATCTAGGACACTTCTCAAAGAGAGAAACGGACACGTGTAACATTGTAGCTACTAGATGTGTAGAGTTACTAGGAGCGTTTTAAATCTACTGATGAGTGAGGGCACTTGCCCCCGGGCAGTCGCCACGCGTGGCGCAAGCTAAGATGTCTATTTCACATCCCATAGATAACAACACGGAGATATAAGAGACTAGAACCCGGACCTCCTCACTGAGAGATCGGTTTTCTCACTCCTCTGCCATCCATCTCTTCTGCTATTTCTTAAACCCACATGTGACAGTTGAGACCCGCGATACACATATACACAGATACACATATATCTAACAAGGTGGATATATTTTTACTTTGATCTATGCTCCCAGATTGACCCAACCAAAAATAGGTATTAATAAATGTACTGGGAAATAAAGGCCGACGGCATGATATTGACAGTATTGCTCATTGAGTTCCGAGTGGTATGTGACAATATGAAGCTGGCACCATATACCGAATACTTCTCGAGGCGCATACAAGAGTCGTTTACTTACTTCTACTTTACATGCGACAGTTGAAAATTATTACATTCTGTAGACATTCTTCAATTATGTTACAAACAACGCATTCGTGTTAAGTGAAAATGACCAAAACATAATCAAGCAAGACTTGAACATCACAAAAGATCTACAATGCCGTGACAACATGTATCACCTAACCCACTCATACGTTAGAACGCTCACGACAAAGTGCCCTCGCCACTGTTCTCGTCACATACACAAAACAGATTATCCGTGAGCATTTCTATATGACAGGGAATTAGTTCCACCTTGTTGCCTCCACGTGCCGTATGAGAACACAACAGCTGAGAAATCTGTACAAATAATTATACAGTTTAAGCTACAGAATTCACTTTTGTTAAGACTTTCAGTGTTAGAGATTTTCTGTTTCTAATTTTGATTCGGGAAGAAATCAGACGACAGATGGCGCGTGAAAAACCCAGACAACAGATGTTGCGTATAAGAAAATTAACGGTGTATTGAGGTGAAACACGTTAGGGGATGTCAAAAAATAGCTTGTTTTGCAGTTATCGCAGTTGGTTTCTCGTTATAGTCTATACCGCGTGGCGTTGGTAATCATGTATCTCCATAGCCTTTGGTCTCTTGTGCTGCCAATCAATTCTGGTACCGATGTTCCTCCATGTCATGATGTCCAAATTCCCAGCATCTTCTTTCTTGGCCTCCCCGTGCCCTCTGCTCCCCTCCAACCTTCTGGTTGTGAGGAAATACTCCAGCTTTCCTCTTTCCTCTTCTCATGGCATACCCAAAGAATGTGCACTATCCTCTTCTAATGCTAGTAACCATTCTTTTTTGGGGTTAGTTTCTTTCAAGATATCTTCGTTGCTTTTTCTATCTGTCGAAGGTGTTCTCATCATTTTTGTATAAAACCACATTTCCACACCTTCCACATAATTCCTCACATGGCTGGTAATTGTATACGATGTGATTCCGTACATCCGCTGAGGCTGTTCTACATTTAACTTCCTTGGTATCCTTGGTTTCAAGCTGCACTGCTAGATTGCCTCTTTATATTATTTCACGACTTGTGTTCTCCGAAATCATCTTGTTTGGTGTCTAGGAATCGGTTGGTTGCTTGAATGGTGACTCCAATCATTGGTTAGTTGGTTGATTGAATTAGTTGATTAGAAGAGGGTATATTATTTCTTGACCTCTGTTCAGCAAAATCGTCTTGCATGGGGTCAAGAAGTTGCTAGTTTGGTTGCTCTAATCATCAGTTGATTGGTTGACTGATTTACTTCGTTGGTTGGTAGGAAATGAGAGTATTATTTCTCGACCTTTGGTCTCCTAACTCATCATATGCGGGGTCTACCTCTTTCTCTAGTGAGTCCACGGTAGTGTCCAGTGATTGGTTGGTAGCTTGTTTGACTGAATGGCTGGTTGGTTGATTGATCTGGAAAAGCAAACATTTGACCACCAGACCAGTAGGAAAGCGTGTACACAATCTCAGAGATAAGATAGGTCATCGTTGGATGAGAATACACACTGAAATATTGTGTACACAGACTCAGAGACAAGATGGGTCAGCATTGGATGAGAATAGACACACTGAAATATCGTGTACACAGACTCAGAGACAATATGAGTCACCATTGGATGAGAATAGACACACTGAAATATCATGTTTACAACTGGTAAAGTTTATAGTGACGTCATCCACAACCTCGGGGATGTTTACAACTGGTAAAGTATATAATGATGTCTTCCACAACCAAGTAGGTGTGGAAAGCAAGGGGAAACGACCACAATTCCTATAAAGAACAACCCAGTATGATGCTTTGAAGTAACAAAGATGAGTTGAGATGTGCCAAGAACTAACATCACAACATTCGGGCCATATCCATATTAGCTCCGTCCTTATCCTCAACAACCAACAAAGAGCCCTATTACTATTGGTATATGTTGCAGTCTGGTCACATGCCTGCCTAGCCTTGCATCGGGCTACAGTGTCGGCAGGAACCTCTGGTCAATCCCTGGCCCTTTATGCATGAGACCAGGGAACTGGCGATGAGATCGATGTTTTGTAAAGGACTTGTAACTACAGGATGATGAGCTGGTAGTGTTTCTGGAAGTCAGGCAGTGGCAACTGGAAATAAATAGTTTGGCCAGCATGTCTCTCGGAATTAGTGGATACTATTAGGGGCAGCTCTTGAAGACATACGTTATCCCTGGACAGTCGATATGTTAGATCTCCAAGTCGATATGTTAGATCTCCCAGTCTATATGTTAGATCTCCAAGTCTATATGTTAGATCTCCCAGTCGATATCTTAGATCTCCCAGTCTATATGTTAGATCTTTTAGTCGATGTGTTAGATCACTCAGTCGATATGTTAGATCTCCCAGTCTATATGTTAGATCTCCAAATCGATATGTTAGATCTCCCAGTCGATATGTTAGATCTCCCAGTCGATATGTTAGATCACCAAGTCGATATGTTAGATCTCCCAGTCGATATGTTAGATCTCCCAGTCTATATGTTAGATCTCCCAGTCTATATGTTAGATCTCCCAGTCTATATGTTAGATCTCCAAATCGATATGTTAGATCTCCCAGTCGATATGTTAGATCTCCCAGTCGATATGTTAGATCACCAAGTCGATATGTTAGATCTCCCAGTCGATATGTTAGATCTCCCAGTCTATATGTTAGATCTCCCAGTCTATATGTTAGATCTCCCAGTCTATATGTTAGATCTCCAAATCGATATGTTAGATTTCTCAGTCTATATGTTAGATCTGCTTGTCAATATGTTAGATCTCTCAGTCGATATGTTAGATCTTCTAGTCGATATATTATATCTCCCAGTCGACATGTTAGATTTCTCAGTCGGTATGTTAGATTTCCCAGTCGACGTGTTAGATATCCCAAAGGGCTTGTTACATCTCCCAGTGGGTATCTTGGAT
>JACEFZ010017239.1:175000-187500 GCA_014155875.1 Cepaea nemoralis
AATAAAAAATGAATGCACCATGTATGTATATGTATATGTGTGTGTGTGTGTGTATATATATATATATATATATATATATATATATATATATATATATATATATATATATATATATATATGACATATGCCTGGGTCATTGACATTGAGGTGAGTGACCCCAGTAGCGAGACTACGAGAAAAACAACCAGCCATGAGAAATAATGATGAGGGTGAGTAGAGACCCCAGGGTGGATGGGGAGAGAGACAGTTTTAGGCTGGGGTGTAATGTTGTGGGGAGCCCAGGGAGGGGCTACACAGCAGGGTTAAAAGACAGTGGAAAACTTTGACTGGGCAGTGGAAGCTGAGACCGACTGAGGTTCGGTTCGTGTGAAGTCAGGGGACTTCTGATCAGTTGATGTTTTAGCGCCGAGCGGATCGGTGGGCTAATACGTGGGAGCTTAGACTGACTGTGGGTCAGTTCTGTTGTAGTGTTGTTCTCCCAGTTGTGAATGCAGGCCTAAAACCCAGTGGGGGTTGGATAGTTAATAGAGGCCTGAACCCAGAGTGGGTTGAATAGGTAGTGGAGACTAGACCCAGTGTGTGGGTGTATTGTGTGAGATTCAGCTGTGGATAGAAGCTGGATTACCTGTCTTGTGAATTTGAGATTAAGCAGGCCGTGAGAAGACAGTGATGTGTGCGTGTTAATGTTGTGAGGAGGATATGGATATTCTATGGATTATATTGTTTCTGGATATATAAATATGTTCCGTGGGTCTGTGTTATTTCTGTATTAAAGGATTATGTGCGCCAACTCAATCTTGTTTAATGACTGATGGATGTGTATTACTGGGGTGAGTTGCATTGTGAGACCGTTAGATAACTCAATTGACACACCAAGAGCATCGTTACCTAGACAACGACCATATCACGAACTTATCATCAAGAACATCGTGAGAATATTATATATATATATATATATATATATATATATATATATATATATATATATATATATATATATATATATATATATATATATATATATACCGGTCTCTCTGGCTGAGGGGTTACAACACTTTCTCCGTAATCTCCGTTTATCACGCAGAGTCTCGTAGCGGGAGAGAACTGGGAGCGGTTCGACCCCCGCTGGTGACTTGCGGGATACTGAGCCGGCCGCTCAGAAAGCAATGGCAAACTAGCTGAGCGTAATCTTGCCAAGAAATCAACAGACACCTGAAAGATGCTGCTGTTGACAGCGATGTCCTGTAAAGGATATGCAAAATATATATATATATATATATATATATATATATATATATATATATATATATATATATATATATATATATATTCCAGTTGATCAAGCAGCCAGTATGTGTGTGTACATGTGTGTGTGTGTGTGTGTCCTTTGCAGGACGCTGCGATCAGTCTCAACCTCAGGTTGATTAACTGTCTTCCCCTTGTTCTTTTCGCCTCACTCTTGCTAGTTGTCACCAAGTTCTGTAGGTTATTTCTTCTCATTACGTACCCCCAAAAATAATGTGACTGTCTACGTCTAATTCCTCTAATCAGTTTACGGTTTCATTTGCCTCTTCCTTGCTCATTGGTTTTTCTTTGGTATTCTGTGCATATCCGCAGAAACCACATTTCCACTGCCATTAGAAGTTGTTCAGCTTGTCTGCTCATCGTCTGTGTTTCACATCCATACAAAAGTACAGGCTCTATTATGTAGCACCTCAACACTCTTTTTCTCGTTGTAATTGACATCTTTGTATTAGTCAGTGGTGTCCTCAACACTCTTTTTCTCGTTGCAGTTGACATCTTTATATTAGTCAATGTGTTTTCCATTTTGCATAAGGCAACCTTTGCAATATATACACACACAAACTCGCGCGCTCGCAAACACACACACACACACACACACACACACACACACACACACACACATCACACTGCAGATGCAACGTCTCAAAAATTGCAGCTCTAATGTAACGCTAATTGCACCCCTGCATCAACTCAGCCCCGAGTGTTTTCCTTCCATGCCTGTTCCCGGGTAGAAGACAAGAGTCCATTTACCATTGTTGTTGCATATGTGATGTCGGATGTTGCTGGTTTCGTCTGCAGGCCTTAGCTAGAACTTGTTACCATTATCTTCTGTCACCTTGGCACTGACAGAAATAGAGACCCCTTCTGGCGTTTACGGTGTGAGGTCTCATTGTTGCCTCGGAAACATCTAGTCATGTGTGATGTGACTAGGTTCATGGGAATTAGAGAAATATGTTCATGATTATGCATAGGCACTTATAGCAGATACCACCAAAAGTTGATGTGTTTGTGATGTTGTTAGTGTATTTGTGGTGATCGTGTTAGTGCATTCGTTGTGTTGTTATTAGTGTATTTCCGGTGTTGTTATTACGTATATTTTTAGTGTTGTTATTTGTACATTTGTGGTGTTGTTATTAGAGTGTTTGTTGTGTTGTTATTAGTGTATGTTGGTGATGATATTAATATATTTGGTGTTTCTATAGACCACTGAGTGAACTAAAAAAAAAAAAAGACAGTTAAATTAATACAAGAGCCAACATCACAGTTATAGACAATTTTCGAGCGAACGAAAGAAGAAGAAATGTGTGCTTTGGTTATTAATTAATGTATTTGTGGTGATGTTATTAATATATTAGAAGTAGTGATACATGTCTTTGTAGTGATGCTGGTAATGTATGTGAAGTAGTGATAATGCATTTGTAGTGTTGTTTACGTCATTCGAGGTGTATTTATTAATGTACTTGTGATATGATTAGTGTATAGGAAATGTTATGGTTAGAGAGTTTACTGTGTTGTGTTTAACGTGGGTGTGGTGTTGCGATTAGCGTATGTGGTATTTTGGTTAGCGTTTGTTTTATATTGTGATTGGGAGTCTCCTTGGCCAAGTGGTTACGCCGCCTGTCTCGCTCTTCTAAGGTTGTAGGTTCGATTCCGAGCCACGACGTTTGGTTCATATGTGCAATTTTTTCAAACACTCTTAGGGGTCGTCGCTGGAGCTTACGGAGTTCGTGCTCTGTGCGACGTTTTCGGCAGAATGCCCTGCGGAAAGGGGTCGAGCCATATGGGAACAAACCCGGTGCACTTAAATCGATTCTCTTACGTTTTAAAACCTTTAAAACACTTTTTTTGCGTTGAGATTAGTGTGTATGTGTGATGTTGTGATTAGTGTGTATTTTTGATGTTGTGATTAGTGTGTATTTGTGATGTTGTGATTAGTGTGTATTTGTGTTGTTGTGATTAGCCTATGTATGTAGTATGATTAGCGTATGTTTAGTGTACCAGGTCCGTGGCAAAGGATTTACGGAAAAGGGTCATGATCATGCATACCCACGTTCGGAACACAGCTGTTTTGGCAGCAGACAGCTTTGCGTTTGTTTTTTTATGAAGTAGTATGAATGCCGATTGTTCAGAAAGCAATGGTAAACTACTGAAAGTAAACTTGCCAAGACATCACAAAAGCAAATATTGCTAGTGTGACTGCAACGTCCTGTAAAGGATATGCAACTAACAAAAACAAAAACGGACTACGTTTAATGTTGTCTTAGCCTATATATGTATTTTGATTAGCGTGTGTTTAGTATTGTGAATAGTGTACTTGTGATGTGATTAGTGTACTTGTGATGTGATTAGTGTACTTGTGATGTGATTATTGTACTTGTGATGTGATTAGTGTACTTGTGATGTGATTAGTGTACTTGTGATGTGATTAGTGTACTTGTGATGTGATTATTGTACTTGTGATGTGATTAGTGTACTTGTGATGTGATTAGTGTACTTGCGATGTGATTAGTGTACTTGTGATGTGATTAGTGTACTTGTGATGTGATTAGTGTACTTGTGATGTGATTAGTGTACTTGTGATGTGATTAGTGTACTTGTGATGTGATTAGTGTACTTGTGGTGAGATTAGCGTACTTGTGATGTGATTATTGTACTTGTGATTAGTGTACTTGTGGTGAGATTAGCGTACTTGTGATGTGATTAGTGTACTTGTGATGTGATTAGTGTACATGTGGTGTGATTAGTGTACTTATGATTAGTGTACTTGTGATTAGTGTACTTGTGATGTGATTAGTGTACTTGTGATGTGATTAGTGTACTTGTAATGTGATTAGTGTACTTGTGATTAGTGTACTTGTGGTGTGATTAGTGTACATGTGATAAGTGTACTTGTGATGTGATTAGTGTACTTGTGATATGATTAGTGTACTTATGATTAGTGTACCTGTGATTAGTGTACTTATGATTAGTGTACCTGTGATTAGTGTACTTGTGATGTGATTAGTGTACTTGTGATGTGATTAGTGTACTTGTGATGTGATTAGTGTACTTGTGATGTGATTAGTGTACTTGTGATGTGATTAGTGTACTTGTGATGTGATTAGTGTACTTGTGATGTGATTAGTGTACTTGTAATGTGATTAGTGTACTTGTGATATGATTAGTGTACCTGTGATTAGTGTACTTGTGATATGATTAGTGTACTTGTGATGTGATTAGTGTACTTGTGATGTGATTAGTGTACATGTGATTAGTGTACTTGTGATGTGATTAGTGTACTTGTGATGTGATTAGTGTACTTGTAATGTGATTAGTGTACTTGTGATATGATTAGTGTACCTGTGATGTGATTAGTGTACTTGTAATGTGATTAGTGTACTTGTGATATGATTAGTGTACTTGTGATGTGATTAGTGTACTTGTGATGTGATTAGTGTACTTATGATTAGTGTACCTGTGATTAGTGTACTTGTGATGTGATTAGTGTACTTGTGATGTGATTAGTGTACTTGTGATGTGATTAGTGTACTTGTGATGTGATTAGTGTACATGTAATTAGTGTACTTGTGATATGATTAGTGTACTTATGATTAGTGTACCTGTGATTAGTGTACTTGTGATGTGATTAGTGTACTTGTGATGTGATTAGTGTACTTGTGATGTGATTAGTGTACTTGTAATGTGATTAGTGTACTTGTGATGTGATTAGTGTACCTGTGATTAGTGTACTTGTAATGTGATTAGTGTACTTGTGATGTGATTAGTGTACCTGTGATGTGAATAGTGTACTTGTAATGTGATTAGTGTACTTGTAATGTGATTAGTGTACTTGTAATGTGATTAGTGTACTTGTGATGTGATTAGTGTACCTGTGATTAGTGTACTTGTAATGTGATTGTGTATGTGTATTCTTGTACCTGATGATTGATTAGTGTACTTTGACATGTGATTAGTGTACTTGATGTGATTAGTGTACCTGTGATGTGATTAGTGTACTTGTAATGTGATTAGTGTACTTGTGATGTGATTAGTGTACCTGTGATTAGTGTACTTGTAATGTGATTGGTGTACTTGTAATGTGATTAGTGTACTTGTGATGTGATTAGTGTACTTGTGATGTGATTAGTGTACTTGTGATGTGATTAGTGTACTTGTGATGTGATTAGTGTACTTGTGATGTGATTAGGTGTACCTGTGATGTGATTAGTGTACCTTGTGATGTGATTAGTGACTCTGTAATGTGATTAGTGTACTTGTGATGTGATTAGTGTACTTGTGATGTGATTAGTGTACTTGTGATGTGATTAGTGTACTTGTGATGTGGATTAGTGTACCTGTGATGTGATCTTAGTGTACTTGTGATGGATTAGTGTACTGTAATGTGATTAGTGTACTTGTGATGTGATTAGCTGTACTTGTGATGTGATTAGTGTACTTGTGATGTGATTAGTGTACCTGTGATGTGATTAGTGTACTTGTAATGTGATTAGTGTACTTGTGATGTGATTAGTGTACTTGTGATGTGATTAGTGTACTTGTAATGTGATTAGTGTACTTGTAATGTGATTAGTGTACTTGTGATGTGATTAGTGTACTTGTAATGTGATTAGTGTACCTGTGATGTGATTAGTGTACTTGTAATGTGATTAGTGTACTTGTGATGTGATTAGTGTACCTGTGATTAGTGTACTTGTAATGTGATTAGTGTACTTGTGATTAGTGTACCTGTGATGTGATTAGTGTACTTGTAATGTGATTAGTGTACTTGTGATTAGTGTACCTGTGATGTGATTAGTGTACTTGTAATGTGATTAGTGTACTTGTGATGTGATTAGAGTACCTGTGATTAGTGTACTTGTAATGTGATTAGTGTACTTGTGATGTGATTAGTGTACCTGTGATGTGATTAGTGTACTTGTAATGTGATTAGTGTACTTGTAATGTGATTAGTGTACTTGTAATGTGATTAGTGTACTTGTGATGTGATTAGTGTACCTGTGATTAGTGTACTTGTAATGTGATTAGTGTACTTGTGATTAGTGTACCTGTGATGTGATTAGTGTACTTGTAATGTGATTAGTGTACTTGTAATGTGTATTATGTGTACTTGTTATGTGATTAGTGTACCTGTGATGTGATTAGTGTACTTGTAATGTGATTAGTGTACTTGTAATGTGATTAGTGTACTTGTGATGTGATTAGTGTACCTGTGATTAGTGTACCTGTGATGTGATTAGTGTACTTGTGATTAGTGTACCTTGTAATGTGATTAGTGTACTTGTAATGTGATTAGTGTACTTGTAATGTGATTAGTGTACTTGTATGTGATTAGTGTACTGTGATGTGATTAGTGTACTTGTGATGTGATTAGTGTACTTGTGATTAGTGTACTTGTGATGTGATTAGTGTACTTGTGATGTGATTAGTGTACCTGTGATGTGATTAGTGTACTTGTAATGTGATTAGTGTACTTGTAATGTGATTAGTGTACTTGTAATGTGATTAGTGTACTTGTGATGTGATTAGTGTACTTGTGGTGTGATTAGTGTACTTGTAATATTATTAGTGTACTTGTTATGTGAATAGTGTACTTGTGATGTGATTAGTGTACTTGTGATGTGATTAGTGTACTTGTGAATAGTGTACTTGTGATGTGATTAGTGTACTTGTGGTGTGATTAGTGTACTCGTGGTGTGATTAGTGTACTTTTGTTATGATTAGTGTACATGTGGTGTGATTAGTGTATTTGTGATGTGATTAGTGTACATGTGGTGTGATTAGTGTATTTGTGATGTTGTGAGTAGCGTATGTATGGCGGTGTGATCAATCTACTTGTGATGTTGAAGACATACATGTTAGTTGCATATCCTTTTACGGGACGTCGCCGTCAACCCCAGCATTGTTGGCTATTTGTGTTTGCTTGTCAAATTTTCGTTCAGTAGTGTGAATATATATTTACAGCGGTTTAATTCCCATTTTGAACGTATGGAACAAGTGACCCAGAAGCCTGCCGGAGCCTGTTCTCTAGTTCGTGGCCATGCAAGTTGGAACACTCAAACTCACCTGACAGTGCAGCAAGTACATACACCGGTACCATCAAAGCTTGTTGACTCGGTTGTTACAGACTGACAAAAGCGGAAAGTAAAGGAACCGATTTTGTTCCCCCCACGTTGAACATACCACAGCGACATTTCATAAATACACGCTTCATTGATCCCTTAAAATGAAGAAAGGCTGGAAATCAATAACCGATTCAATCTTGCATGCTGCGCTTTCGCTCAAATATGGCAACACCTTCTACAAATCAACAGTTATGTCCCTTCACAAGTCGATTGATTTAAAAGACGGATTTTTCTCTTTTTTTCGGTGGTGTTGAATGCTCTAAGAAATTGTATATATAATTTACATATATACATACACAACTAGATCTTTGAATGAGTTCGAGTTTCAGGAGCTAGGATCACAAAAGGTAGTCATTTATTGGTTTGTAGGTCAGTGCTTTTTGATATTATGGGATACTTCTGACTTGTACACGGATTTTGTGAAGTCATTCTGCTGTTTCTAACTGGATGGAAGTTTCTCTACAGATTAATGAATTGTTTACGTGGTGCGTGGTTTGTGCGTGTGCCTGCTTATCCAACATACCTGGGTTCAGTTCCCAGTTGTGGTAAGGTTGATATTATTCCGATCAGTACAATCACGGATACTCAGGGGTCGAAAATGTAATATATAATATGCGGTTCGGATATGTTTGGGTTATTGTTGTTGGGTGCTCGACGCAGCCCTATAAAATGTATGATATTGGTGCGTCTAGGGTCGACCCAGCCATACACAATATTCAAAATGTATGACATAGGCGTCTCTGGGGTCGACCCAGCTACACAATATACAAAATGTATACCATATGTGTCTTTGGGTCGACACAGCCATATAACACGGGATGCAGAGATGTTCTGTGTTCGACCCAGCCCTATAGTAATTGCATAGGTGTCACAGAGTCTTCCCAACTCTATTGTATGTATGGTAGAGATTTCCTTAGGGTTGACCGAGCCCTATTGTATGTATGACATAGATGTCTCTGGGGTCGACCCAGCCCTAAAATTAAGACATAAATGTCCGGTTGCTCGACACAGCCCTGTACACCAGGTTACTGAGAAATATCTAGGAAAGATAAAGCGGCCGGTATACCACTGACCCCCCCCCCTCCCGCCCCGCCCCAATCCAGTGTGATATGTTGCCATGGCATGTCCATCGGCTTACTTTACTTTACTTCTTATGTACCATACGTCACTTCAGGTCGCAAGCATGCTATTTAGTGATTGTAGTTAAACATATTTGGTATCATTAACTTATAGGTTTATGCATCATCATTGTCATGTGCCGTGCCGACAATCGTGGTGATTCATGGTGACCATCTGACACGATGACCCCAGTCCTGGTTGAGGTATCAGTTTCTATCCCGATTATTCCTCCGGCCAAGCCTCTGTGGTGAAGGGGTTATGGACGCTGTTCGTAATCACTCAAACCGTCTTCGAAGCACAACTGCACGCGATGTGGCAGCAGACCGCTTTGCGTTGGGTTTTTTTTTCTATTTTAAAATAGAATGAGTGCCGGTCGTTAAAGCGATGCAGACTACTGAACGTAAACTTGCCAAGAAATCACATACAGTCAAACAATGCTGGGGTTGACTGCTACGTCCTGTAAAGGATATGCAACTTACTAACTAATAAGTCATCCTGAAAGTTATCTCTTTATCTTCCCCTTGCATAGTTAAATTACACTTTGGCATTTAATAAGCATTCACAGTGTATTCACAAACTGTCCTGGAAGCAGTGATAACACGGACGTTTGTTCCCAGATAATTGCTGCCAGATAATTGGCTTACGTCTTCAGTAACGGATGTTCAATGTTCCATGAGTTATGTTGTAGTTAAATCATTCTTTCCGATATGTAGTTTATATATATATATATATATATATATATATATATATATATATATATATATATATATATATATATATATATATATATATATATATATCCATCCATCCATCATGTGCCATGCCGTTAAGCGTGGGCGGTCATGTTCTGCCATCTCACTCGATCAACAGAGTCGTGGATCAGTTCCGTGTTTCTGTCTCGACCATGCCACAAGGCCAAGCCATCCAGATACTTGTTTCTAGGTCTTCCCCTTGGTCTGTTCCCCTCGATCTTACCAGTTGTCACCAAGTTCTCCAAATCATTTCTTCTCATAACATGCCCAAAAAATTGTGACTGTCTACGTCTAATGTCTCTGATCAGTTTACGATCTTCATTTGTTTCTTGAAGGACTTGTTCATTGGTCTTTCTGGCTGTCCATGGTATTCTTTGCATTTTCCTCAGAAACCACATTTCTACAGCCATCAGATGTTTTTCAGCCTGGCTGCTCATTGTCCAAGCTTCACATCCATATAAAAGTACAGGTTCTATGTAGCATCTCAACACTCTTTTTCTCGTTTCAATTGACATCTTTTTATTGGTCAGTATGTTTTTCATCTTGCTAAAGGCTACTTTTGCCATGGCGATTCTTGTTCTAATCTCTTCAAGGCATCTCCCATCAGATGTTATTACTGTTCCGAGATAATTGTACCTATTCACTTGTTGAAGAATATTCCCATTTACTTGTATATTACACTGTGGTATTTCGTTCTTCCTAGTGACGACCATAATCTGTGTCTTTTTACAATTTAATTCTAACCCTTGTTGTTCACTGTGTGTAACAACCGCATCTACTAAATTTTGCAGGTCCTGTTCATTGTCTGCAATCAAGACTGTATCATCTGCATATCTAATGTTATTGATGCATCATCCCCCAATGTTGATTCCTTCCATATTTTCAATATTTCTGAAAATATTTTCACTGTACAGGGAAAACAGATCTGGAGACATTACACATCCCTGTCTCACACCTCTCTTAATAGGCTGATATTGGCTTACTTCATTATCAACTCTTATGGCAGCTTGTTGTTTCCAATATATGTTTTTTACAAGTCTAAGGTCTTTCCCATCAATTTGTAGATCTTCAAGCATCCTTATCATGTTGACATGTCTCACTTTATCAAAAGCCTTTGTGTAGTCAATAAAGCAAAGGTGTAGATCTTTGTTTACTTCTATAGAACGTTCGATTACGGTTCTCAGTATATACACAGCATTTACTGTACCCTTGCCTACTACAAACCCACATTGTTCTTCTCCTATTTCAGGTTGTATTTTCCTCCTAACTCTTTGCATGATAATTCTTAGCAAAATCTTCGTGATGTGACTCATTATACTAATTGTTAGATGTTGATCACATTCCAAGGTTCCTGATTTCTTTGAGGTTGCAATAAATACAGAATTACATAACTCATGAGGTATATTTCCAGTATCATATATTGTATTAAGCAGACTGGTAACTTTATCTATTCCATATTCTTCTAAAGCATTAATCATTTCTGTTGTGACGCTGTCTGGACCGGGGGTTTTGCCAGATTTCATATGATTAAGAGCATTCTGAACCTCCATCTTCAAAATTGCTGGCCCTTCATTGTTATTTTGAACAATATATTGTTCGTCTCTGTTATCGTCATAAAGGTTTTTCACGTAATCTGACCATACATGTAAAATCTGATCTTTTTCTATTATGACTCTTCCATCTTTTGTCTTTAGGCAGCCTGTTGATGTACGTGTTCTTTGATTAGTAATCTCCTGAATTCTTTTGTGCATTAGTTTCGCATTTTTACTGTTGTGTTGTTTTTCAATTTCTCTGCAATTTTTCTCAAGCCATGTTTCTTTAGCCTCCTTACATAAGGTTCTGACTTTTCTGTGAATTTCTTCATATTTGGCAGGATTATTTTTGTTCTGTCTTCTTGTTTCCATTAGTTGTAAAATTTCTTCAGTTATCCATGTCTTACGGCCCACTTTCTTTACTTTTGGAATAGTTTTTTCTGCTGCACAACTGATTGAATTCTTCAGCATTTTCCATTGATCATCTACATCTTGAAATAGGATCTCTAGATCAGACAATAAATCAAATTTGTTCTTTACTTCTATGTTAAAATTATCTTGTATTTCTTTGTCAGTTTTCAATTTGCACAAGTCATATTTAGGGTTTCCTGCTGTATACTTGACTTTCTTTAACTTTACCCTCAATGTGCCAGTAATTAATCTGTGATCACTGTAACAGTCTGCATTTGGAACTGTTTTTACAACTGTTAATGCATTTCGAAACCTTTTGCTTATCAGGATGTAATCTATCTGGTTTTTAATCCTGCTGTCTGGACTCCTCCATGTCCATAATCTTCTAGGATGTTGTTTAAACCAGGTGTTTCCTACAACCATTTCTTGTTCTTTTGCCCATTCTACAAGTCTGTAACCTCTTTCATTTCTCTCTCCCAAACCATGGTTGCCTACACTGCATCCGTCGCTTTGCTTTCCTATTTTTGCGTTGAAATCACCCATTATGATATTTATTTCTGATTTTTTACAGTTCTTCAAAGCAGACTCCATGTCATTATAAAATTCCTCTATACTTTCTTCACTGCTTTCACTTGTTGGGGCATATACTCGAATTACATTTATTTTAAAAGGTCTTCCGTTTAATTTTACTAATAGAACTCTGTCTGACACAGCCCAATATCCTTTGACAGAATTTGATGTTTGCTTATCTAATATAATGGCTACACCTCTTTGCTGTTCTTCTCCCCCCGAGTAAATAATCTTACAATCCTCTCCTGTCCTTATCCCTGCTCCTCTCCATCTCGTTTCCGATATTCCTAATATGTTAATCTTCTCTCTCTCCATTTCTCTTTTGATGTCCTCCAACTTTCCATCTGCATTCATTGTTCTAACATTCCAAGTTCATACTTTCAATGATATTAATATATATATTTGTGTGTGTGTGTGTGTGTGTGTGTGTGTGTGTGTGTGTGTGTGTGTGTGTGCGCGCGTGCGCTCACGCGCGTTCTCGCGCGTGCTAATTTGCGTATATATAAACACCCTTCTTGTATTACAAACTGCTGCTATTGTTACTACTAATGTTGCTACTAATGTTACTACTAATGTTACTACTAATGTTACTACTAATTTTACTACTACAACTACGACTGAGAATAAATAAACGAACTTTATTTTCAAAGGGTCATAAATTGGGTACACAGGACCTTGGTATATTTATT
>JACEFZ010017239.1:192500-200000 GCA_014155875.1 Cepaea nemoralis
TATACTCCCACATGACGTACTTATACTTCCACATGACGTACTTATACTTCCACATGGCGTACTTATACTCCCACATGACGTACTTATACTCCCACATGACGTACTTATACTCCCACATGACGTACTTATACTTCCACATGACGTACTTATACTCCCACATGACGTACTTATACTCCCACATGACGTACTTATACTCCCACATGACGTACTTATACTTCCACATGACGAACTTATACTCCCACATGACGTACTTATACTCCCACATGGTGTACTTGTACTCCCTAACATTTTGCTTGAGGTTTTCAATGAGCCGTTCGTTTCTGAACTTCTTGAGCTGCATCTGCACACCTGTAAGGATGTCTAGATGCTCGCATATTCGACGCCTGTGACTTCAGAGTTAGTAAACGCAGTTCCGCAATTCCCTGACACACAGAGACTATTAGGGTGCAGAGCGCTTTGCGCTGATCTCGATTTTATGAGGCGTCAGACGTTCATAAAGCATTGACAAACTACTGAGCTAACATTGCTTAGGTATTCACAAGAAACTAATACATGATGGGGTTGATTGCAACGTCTTGTAAAGGACTTTAGGACATAGGTACCCAATAATACATAAAAAATGATACTTAGATAATTAGCACCTAACGACATATACATACAATACCACACAATAATATGTACATACAAAGGCACACCCAGATACATAGTATAATCACGCAGCGTTCACATCGACAATGCAATATCTACTGTATAATGTAGCTCTTTTATATTGCACAACTGTGCGTTATTGTTATTTTATGCGGGCATTTTACATATAGATTAACTGTCGTTGCAGAATTTCTATTACAGGCTAGGCTTAGAGGCGTTATCTGCCAGATAGTGAGAGCTGGGCGAGGGTCCAGAAATTTGTGTTAGCACAAGGATCATTATTAATTCTAATGGCCTCTTGGCAAACCAAGGGGAGTGTATGTGTAGAAGAGAGAGGCCCTAACCCCTCTTCGCGCTGCTTCCCTTTATCACGTGCTATGCCTATAGACGTATGTGGTCATGGCAAGCTATCTCTACGATCGTGGATCAGATAGGTCTGTGTCCATGAACAAGCCATCCTGTTATTTATCTCGTTTTAAATTCATTGCTTTATTCCCATTATCAAGTTTGACAGTTGTCACTAAATTGTTAAATTTATTTATCTTCACAAAAATCAGGAATGCTTTATTTATCTTCATTCTATGCAACAAAATAATATTAACTGTGCACGTTTAATTTATCTAATCGATTTTTCGCTTTCATTGGTTTTTCTATCCATCCGTGCTTTTTTCCCCAGTTTCCTCAGAAACAACATTTGCATTGCCTATTGTCCATGTTTCGTATGCATACAACAATACAGGTTCCACATATTACGTTAACACTCTTTTTCTCACTGCCTACACCAGTTGTTATAGTGTGTTTTTTTTTTTTTTTTTTTGTTGCCTCAATATAAAATTCAATATCTCAGTAACCAACTGAGGGAAAATGATGAGATTTAGTATATAACCTTATCATTATGTCCACCCAACAAAACAATTTTTGTTCTGGAGATTTTACAGCAGATTTCAAAGTTAGTTTATATGCTGTATATTAATTACGACATAGAGATTACCTCCATGATTTTAACAGTATTACAGCGTCACCAAGAGACGTCCGGGCAATTTTTTTAAATTTTCACGTGATTTCCGTTTTGAAACAAACAGCGCGAAGATTCAGAGGTGTCTCCAAATGGGAGTTCTTTCATGAAACGTGATTATATAAATAAACTAGCTGACAAGGCCCGGCTTCTGACGGGGATCTATCTGTCTGTCTGTCTGTCTGCCTGTCTGTCTGTCTGTCCGTCCGTCCGTCCGTCCGTCCGCCCGCCCGCCCGCCCGCCCGCCCGCCTGCCTGCTTATCTATCTATCTATCTATCTATCTATCTATCTATCTATCTATCTATCTATCTATCTATTTATCTATCTATCTATCTATCTATCTATCTATCTATCTATCTATCTATCTATCTATCTATCTATCTATCTATCTATCTATCTATCTATCTATCTATCTATCTATCCTATCTGCCTACCTGCCTGCCTGCCTGCCGGCCGGCCGACCAACCCACCGACCCACCCACCCATCCAGTCAGCCAGCCAGCCAGCCAACCATCCACCCACCCACCCACCTACCTTTCTACCTACCTACCTACCTACCTACCTACCTACCTACCTACCTTTCTGTCTGTCTGTCTGTCTGTCCGCGCTATTAAATATTGATAAAAGTTACTGGAAAAAACGTCAGGACCATGTGTTGAAAGAGGAAGAGGACTATTGGAGAAAGGATGGATTGAAGGTTGTATGTTCGATTCCGGGCCGCGTCCTTCATTTCAAGAATGCATTTTTTTCGGACACTCCCGAGGATCGTCGCTGCAGCTACGGAGTTCGTGCTTTGTGCGACGCTTTCCTCGCTGCGGAAGAAACTGAGCCATATGGGATAAAAACCCTGTGCAATGCGGCCGACCCTGTCCATTGTAAGCTACTTCTTTCATTGCACCCACTCCCATACGAATCCGGATACGCCTTTGTTTGTGATCTGAATTTGCAGGTCCCCATTACCGTAAACATAACTTTTTTTAGCGAGAAATCACTAGTTGTTAAGCAAAACATCAAAGGAATGTCGCCGCTTTCAATGATTTAAGTTGTGTTTGGACCTATCAAAGACATATTCCTTGGGTGGGGGTAAATACAAGACGGCTGGAAAAATTTCATAACGATGCAACAGACAGTTTTCAAAATAATTGATCGTGAATGAAGGCAAACAAATGTGGACATACTATAACTACGCTACTGCTACAGACAACAGAGCGAGAGCATATAGCATTGCAGGTAAATAACAACGATCGTGGCTAGGCTTATCTCATCTCATACGCCAATAATAACTTAGACATGGTATTACGTTTGTAACAGACAACAGACCTTCCAGATGCCAATTATATCAGAAACTACACGTGTATTGTTTGCCTTGCGGGTCATTGACATGTCACAATGACATACTACTCAGTGCATTGGGTATGATCTAGATCCATTTTGTCATCATCCAGTGCCTTGCCGGCTGCCGTGGGCTATCATGCCTCTCCACAAATTGCGATATCCAATGTCATGGATCGATTCGTGTGTTGACTCCCTCTCGTGTCATGATATAAGACTGTCAAGAATTTTCTCACGCTGTCTTCCTCTGTCTCTCTGTCCGCAAATATGTCCGGTTGTCACAACATGTTCCAGTTTTTGTCTTCTCATAACGTGGCCAAAAAACAATGACTGCCTCTTTCTGATGTTTGTGATAAGTTGTCTTTGTGAAGCAGCTTCCCTTAAAATGCCCTGACTTATGTTGGATGTCCAATTAATTTTCAGCATTTTTCTATAAAACCACTTTTCCAAGTGTTCCATGGAATCTTTTCTATGTAACATGCATTAACTCTATTTCAACTTTCAAGGACAGTGACTTATTGCACAAAACGTTCTTCATTTGATAGAATGCAGTTTTCGCTTGTCATATATGGACTCAGAGGTGTTTCCAAGGCACCAGGGCCGGGTTATATACTGGCCAAGACCTATTGACGCGTCCTCGCCGAGCGTCCTAGGCAACAGGCCCCTTCGGGGTCCTGGCTTAAGTCAGTAGGATCGCCGATTCCTCCGAAGTCGGAGAGTGTCTGCCTGTACGGCGAGGAACCACCAGTTTGCACACCAATAAGCCAGACATGGGACAACGGATACTCACGCAAACCTGAGGTCCTGTATGACATCACACTGATGCTGGACAACAGGATGCCTTCATCCGACATACAGGACTTCGCGTTGGAGCTCAAGCCAACGAACACAAGCAAGCTTGTCCTATTCTGTACTGTATCTCAGTGATGTGTCTTCCATGTGATGTTATCCCCGTGCCTATATATCTGAGATTTCCTTCCCAGACAATTATGAACATGAGCCGGTGCTTTTCATTGTTTGGTGCAAAGGTCTACAGCCCATATTGTGAGCCAGGTGATAAACAAATAAGATCATCATGAATACTATACCTGCACTGGGGATTGAACCCACATCAGTGTCTTAGCAAGCAAGCACACTAACAACAATTCCACAACGCAAACTCCTTAGACTGCATTGAGTGCATATTAATAATAATTAATTATCCCGTTGTAGTTTCTTGCTCCTGGTTTGTGCTGTGGTAGCGCCTTCACACTGTGTAGGCGTGAATGCATGGAGGAATATGGGGTTAAAAATAACACCAACTGAAGTACTTTGTGTATGCTTTTGTGGCTAAATGTCAGAGTGAAGAGATGCACTGAGATCTGCTTGAATGTCAGAAATCTTTATAACACGTCACGTTCTTGTCTTTTCATCCGGGGAACTGCACTGTAAGCATCTTACATCAAAAGACACGTTTGTGTTCATTATTTGTCTTGTAATGAGTATCTGCTCTTCAAGAGATTCAGTATGGAAATTACAATCTCCTGTCAGTAATTGGGGGGGGGGGGGGGGGGGGGGGTGGTTGCCTGTTTTCCATGTATCATTCAATTACAAAAATGATTCTCGTGTGTCTACCTGTCATTGTGAAGCTCTACATGGACTCTTCATTATGATCATTGACAGCTTTGTTCTAGTTCTTCTTGCGCCCTTTCTCAGAGTGAATTCCAGTTTTGTAAAGACATCGAATAGAATTCGTATTTTCTGTTTTGTCTCCATTACGTGAGAATGTAACAGGTATAATTACTGAAGTACGAGGAGTCATGATTGTTAGAGTGCTTGCTTGGAAATACAATGGTTCTAGTTCAATCCCCTGCGGTGACAAGATGTTCTCTTTTGGTTCGCCCTTCCTGGTAATATTCGTACCTGGTGATTCTGAATATAAAGTAACACAAAGTAAAGCAGCTTTTCTTTCATCCCCTCTTTACAGGACATCGCAGCCAACACCATAATTTCTACTGCTGTGATCTCTTGGCAAGTTTACGTTCAGTAGTTTGCCATTGTTTTCGGAACGACCAGCACCGATACCCACGCAAAACCAACACAACGCTGTCTGCTGCCAAATCGCGAGCAGCTGTGTATCGAACGCGGATATACGGGATTACGAACCGCGTCTGTAAGCTCTTCGCCACAGAGACTGGTTTTTCAGAACACAAGTACGGAAAACACAGGACGTTGCGGCGACTAGCATTCATCAACAAACAAATACCTACACAATACACGACATCTAGTCACGGGGAAGACATTACAGTGACTACATTAAGGCATGATTACGTATTGAAAATATGATACAATGAAGAGCACATGAAAAAACAAATTGGAAATCAAACATGTGCTACTTAACTAAGAATCCCGGCAGAATGTTTAGGAATGATCTGGAAAGAAAAGCAACTAGAAATGGAGCTAGTCATGACTTAGGATATATGTAAGCTCGGCTGGCTTGTGGGCGTTGGGCTGGAGTCAGCTGACGACCACAGTTGTGGGGGAAATGTTTCCACAGTGGGCCTGACCTACCCAGCGCGTTGGTGTCCTGGTTAGGAAGTTACGCTGATCATGTCAGCTGCGCACTAAGATGAGGGAAGGCTGATCACGTGTTCATTCATGTCTGCAAAATGTGATGGTTCTAGGCCGACACAGACCATAAGCAGGTTCCTGTTTCTGGACTTGTTAGTTTAGTTTATTTAAGGTTAATTTAGTTTAATTTAGTTTAATTAAGTTTAGTTTAGTTTAGTTTAGTTTGTTTAGTTTAGTTTAGTTTAGTTTAGTTTAGTTTAGTTTAGTCTAGGCCCAGTCCCACCCACTGATGTGCTGAAGCATGACCAGGTGTTATTATAACATGACTTTCCACGTTTGTGAAGTTCCAATATTGGATTTGTACACCCTGCTGTTGTGTGTGTGTGTGTGTGTGTGTGTGTGTGTGTGTGTGTGTGCGCGCGCTTGAATGTGTGACAGTGTGTGAGTATGTGTATTTCAAATAAAAACTATTTCTCATTCAGTTAATATTTTAATGAAAATATATAGACAATCATAAATGCTATACGCAAATTACCCGGACATTCAGGATAAATAGAACTAAGCCGTTTCAAGAAACTAGCGGCAAAAGAATCAATAAACTATTAACCAGCATGGTATTATTCATGTTTGATTTATTGTAATAGTTATTGTAATAGTTATTGTAATAGTTATTGCAATAGTTATTGTAATAGTTATTGTAATAGTTATTGTAATAGTTATTGTAAAGTAATTAAAGGACCCTCTACTTGCCGTAACCGGCGATGTGGCCAAGTGGTTAGGATAGCAATATGGCAATCCCTCATACCGCGTTCGATACACAGCTGCGGGAGATTTTTGGAAGCAGACACCTTGTGGTAGTTTTCATACAATGATATTGATGCCGGCAGTTCAGAAAACAATGGTAAACTACTGAAAGTAAACTTGCCAAGAAATCACAAATAGCCAAATAATTCTGAGGTTGACTGCAACGTCATGCAAAGGATATTGAATTAACAGTTACTGGAGCATATAATGCTACATGACCCTCACAGGACAGGCTTCGGGTTGAGCGGCAGGCATCCATTCAACAATCAAACATAGAGAGAATCTGTTGTATTTGTTGCCCCAGGACAGGCTTCGGGTTGAGCGGCAGGCATCCATTCAACAATCAAACATAGAGAGAATCTGTTGTATTAGTTCCCAGGACATGCTGGTGTGGTGGGGAACAAATAGGCAGACAGACTGGCTGGGTCTGCATCACTTTGTGAGATACTGATTCATGATGTGGTCCGACCCTATGGAATCGCGTGTATAGTACAGAAGAATAGTTAGACCATCACGGATTGGACAGAATGGCGCTGCTGGCAGTGATCGGAGGAACTGGCCGACGCTGTGTTCTCCAGGAAAGGTCAGATGGACACGTAATCAAGCTACTCCATCCTCCATCATGTGCCATGCCGGTAAGCGTGGGCGGTCATGTTCTGCCATCTCACTCGATCACCAGAGTCGTGGATAAGTTCCGTGTTTCTGTCTCGACCATGCCACAAGGCCACGCCATCCAGGTACTTGCCTCTAGGTCTTCCCCTTGGTCTGTTCCCCTTAATCTTACCAGTTGTCACCAAGTTCTCCAAATCATGTCTTCTCATAACATGCCCAAAAAAATTGTGTCTGTTTACGTCTAATGTCTCTAATCAGTTTACGATCTTCATTTGTTTCTTGAAGGACTTGTTCATTGGTCTTTCTGGCTGTCCATGGTATTCTTTACATTTTCCTCAGAAACCACATTTCTACAGCCATCAGATGTTTTTCAGCCTGACTGCTCATTGTCCAAGCTTCAATTTAAAAGTACAGGTTCTATGTAGCATCTCAACACTCTTTTTCTCGTTTCAATTGACATCTTTTTATTGGTCAGTATGTTTTTCATCTTGCTAAAGGCTACTTTTGCCATGGCGATTCTTGTTCTAATCTCTTCAAG
>JACEFZ010017239.1:202500-293761 GCA_014155875.1 Cepaea nemoralis
ATGGCAGAGGGGTCTTTAAGCCTGGGGAATTAAGGTCGCGTGGCTAGTGCAGTCGCCGCGAACTGTGCAGGTTGTTAGGATTTTCTTTTTTCCCCCGACAGAAAAAAAATCCCACACCATACCGAGGGATCGAACCGGAGTCTCCCGAAGGAGAGTCCGGCGTTCTAGCCACTCGACCAACTGGAATAAATGACCTTATAATTGAAACATTACCACATAGTCTCCCCAATGCATTCATATTAAATGGAACGTCCCAGTCAACCAAAGCCGTCACCATTGGCATGGCAGTTCGCCCCGTGTGAAATATTTATCAGCCAAGATCTGATCCACGCTCTCTTGCCTCGGTTGTTCCTGGCATCAGCCCAGGAGCAGTTTTGTCACGTGACAAATATTTCATCATCGTTGCTGCCCTGTGGTTAAGCTTGTAGCTCTACTGATGAATCGGCATTTGGAAAATGAGTTCCTTCCGTCTGCATATTTGAAATATTTGTTCCAGCTGCATTAACAGCTGTGTAGGTTATAAATAATTCTTTGACTGGTCGTGTTCAGACTTGTGTTGTCACCCATTTCTATATTTTGATACATGTGTTTTTCTCACGTGTTGTGTTTTCCAACAAGTGACACGATTATCATTGCCGCTTATCTCGTTGTAAAGCTATATTTCTGTATCTGTCTGTCCATCTTCTGCTTCTTCTTAGGTTCCATTTCCATTTTAGCTCCTATATCTTACTGCATTGGAGCAGGAAGACAAGATCACACACATGGCCAATTGATTTCGCAGGCCTTATACGACCAGAGAGCCTATCGTTCGCCGCCTCTGACTTACAGGCTTGGAGTGGGTAACATACTGAATATGTTGGCATTCATAGCGTCTAAAACAGTGGTTCTCAACCGATGGAGAATTCCCCCCTAGGGAGGGAGGAGGAGTTTTTGGGGTTTTCGGGGGGGGGGGGGGAATTAAGATTATTTCAGGATCGCGTTAACAGAAGAACCGATTACTTGATATTGTTTTTCCCTCCGTACCTTACGGTTCTCTACTTCTTGCTCTTCTGAAATTTTTTTTTAACGTTAGTAGACCTGCAAATCACGTTTTATGTAGACGTCTAGACGTGTTCTAGTATGTGTTATTAATTTAGATTCCATTTTTACGTGTACTATGTAGGGGTGGGGGGGGGGGGGTTATAGGGATGAGATATGAAGGGGGGGGGGGGGGAGAAATGGCATTCTGAACATGTGGTGAAGGGGTGCATGGGTCAAAAGAGGTTGAGAACCGCTGGTCTAAAATATTGAATATGTTGGCAATCATAGCGTCTAAAATATTAAAAATGTTGATATGTAGAGCGTGTAACATATTGAATGTGTTGGCATTCATAACGTGTAACATACTGAATATGTTGACATTCACTGCCTGTAAAATACTGAATACGTTGACATTCATAGCCTGTAACATACTGAATATGTTGATATTTGAAGCGTGTAACATATTAAATATTTTGATATTTCGAGTGTGTAACATATTGAATATATTGGCATTCACAGCATGTGAGGAGCGGCTGGCCGAGTGGCTAGAATGCCGGATTCTCCTTCGGGAGACCCGGGTTCGAATCCTCGGTAAGGTGTGGAGTTGTTTTTTTCTGTTGGGGGGGGGGGGGGGGGAGAGAAAACTCTAATCTGAGTTCGCAGCGACTGCACTAGCTTAGTAGCCTTAATTTCTCAGGCTTAAGGCCTCCGTGCCTTACATGCAAGGCACTATATTGGCAGTAAATGACAGTTGTTTTTTTTTTTACATAACGTTTACCATAACATCATTCCTAGCGTGTAATAAACTATATATTTTACATTCTTGGGTGTAACATCCTGAATATATTAACGTCCATAGCGCCAGATAAAGAGTTAAATACCTATGATTCCTCTGAATGCCGGACCCATGTTAACTTTTTTCCGGAGCCAAATGAGAAACAGCGGAAAATGATTAGCTGTGACCAGAATTTCTGTGGCCATTTGCCGTTTTATGGGAGGCCGTCGCTGCCATTATTGGATTAGACAATCAAATAGCTGACATTTTTACAAGCGAAAATAGCCCTGGTAACATGGCGAAGGAAATGAACAAATGAAGTTGATGGGATCGTGTGTTTGATGGCTGGCACAATGAAAATAGGTAGCTGCCCATATGTAGGGAGAATAACGATGGTGAAGGAAGAAGCTTGTGTTAGCTAGATCGGGCGGTTATATAGATATGTTACGTACATGGGTATTAATGGAAGAAGAACTGGGAGTGCACATACAGGCAGATAGACTGGCAGTCGGAAAAATGGAGAAACATTCGAGCGGTATTACAATACAAAATATGATAGGCGGAGAAGAGAGTATATTCAGTTATACGACATTCAAAGAGACAGATTTATCTGTCTGTCTGTCTGTCTGTCTGTCTGCCTGTCTGTCTAGCGAAAAAAAGTCTACCAACTCGCCAAAATTAAAAACTTCCTTAATGAGGACACAAGGAAACTATTCTATACTTCTCATATACAGACACACTTTGACTACTGCTCTACGATCTGGGACGGTTGTTCTAATTCAAACCACAAGCGACTTTACTCACCCCAGAAACGGGCCATGAGTCTAATTTATAGCAAACATTTAACTGACAATCCTAGCCTGTATAAACGCCTTCAGTTACTACCACTCCGTAAACGCCTGCTTTTCAATAAAGCTAAACTAATTCACAAAATCCTGCATCGGAATGCCCCAAATTACCTTTGGCCATTGTTTAAATATAATGCTAGACACAGTAAACGTTTAAATATATTGCACATTCCGAAGCCTAGGATTGATTTATACAAAACAAGCTTAACGTACTCTGCAGCTCAGCTGTGGAACAATCTTCCACAAGAAATCAAAGACATCACCAATCCCTTTTCATTTAATCGCAAATTAGTCGAACACTATCTGAATATGGATTACCTTCCCCCTTAATAATAGAAATAATAATAATAATAAAACCCTAGTATAACAGCCAGTCCCCCTTTGGTAGGCCAGTATATTCCACATGGCTAATAACAAGTGTCAGACCATTATCTAATATTACTGTGTCGTGTAGTTTTGATGTTCGCATTTTGCCCATGCCTTTATAATGCATATCCTTTATATTGTTGTTGTTCTCTGTTAGCCTTGAATGATGTGTGAATGAAATAATGTATGAAAGAGAGTGATAGAAGGGCAGAATGTTAGACGGGCCTGCGTGCCCAATTCTTAACCCTTTGAAAATAAAGTTTGTTCGTTCATTCGTTCGTTCGTTCTGTCTGTCTGTCTGTCTGTCTGTCTGTCTGTCTGTATACATATGTATTGACCCATTTATGTCTGTTTGTCAGTCTGTCTACCTATATGTCTGTATATGTCTGTTTTATATGTCCTACCTACCTAAGTAACTATCTGTTTATATGTGTGTCTGACCGGTTGTATGTCCGTGAGGTCGACGGTCTATCCACCGATCATTCCGTCGTTCTTTAGCCCCCTTGTCCGTCCGTCCTTTCACACAGTACAAATCGACAGACAGACAGAAAGACGGGCGCTAAATATAAGATACACTCCATCAAATAACGTTTGCGTTGGGGGTTAATTCCTGTCATGGCGTGGTATTGGAGACGCATGTAATAATTGCACGCTCAACACGACCGCGTGGTTGTGGAAGTTTGAGCAGATACGCGGGCAGACTTTATAAACCACCAGGAAATTGACTCTATGAAATATGGCTTCCCAATCCACCGAGGATTTATCCTTGCGCGCGGATTCTCACACTGCCAGCCTAGCGCATTTCATGTTTGGTTACTATATATTTTTGCTCTGACGTCTTAGGTCGCCTATATAAAATCTTGAGTTTTTTTCTAAACATGAAGATTTCACATGTAAATTATCCGAGAATATTTATCCTAAAACATTTAAATATCAACATCTAATCAAAAAAGAAGCTGATAGATACCAGAAACCGGCGGTCCTAGAAACACACAGGTCGTAAAATCACATCATGTGAGATGAGATGCATTGAAACGCTCGAGATTGTAAGGTCTTACAGTAAGCATATGATGAGTGGACGTGATTTGTGGTTTACCTAATGCCTTCTTGTTTTCTAAACTCTTAAATACTGAAGCACTTTCTTCTTCTTCTTCTTCTTCTTCTTCTTCTTCTTCTTCTTCTTCTTCTTCTTCTTCTTCTTCTTCTTCTTCTTCTTCTTCTTCTTCTTCTTCTTCTTCTCTTCTTCTTCTTCTTCTTCTTCTTCTTCTTCTTCTTCTTCTTCTTCTCTTCTTCTTCTTCTTCTCTTCCTCCTCCTCTTCTTTTCCTCCTCCTCCTCTTCTTTTCCTCCTCCTCCTCCTTCTATTTCTTCTTCTTCTTCTCCTCCTACTCTCCTCCTCCTCCTTCTCCTCCTTCTTCCTCTTCTTCTTCTTCTTCTTCTTCTTCTTCTTCTTCTTCTTCTTCTTCTTCTTCTTCTTTTTCTTCTTCTTCTTCTTCTTCATCTCTTCCTCCTCCTCTTCTTTTCCTCCCTCCTCCTCCTTCTTCTTCTTCTTCTTCTTCTTCTTCTTCTTCTTCTTCTTCTTCTTCTTCTTCTTCTTCTTCCTCCTCCTCTTCTTTTCCTCCTCCTCCTCCTCCTCCTCCTTCTTCTTCTTCTTCTTCTTCTTCTTCTTCTTCTTCTTCTTCTTCTTCTTCTTCTTCTTCTTCTCTTTCTTCTTCTTCTTCTCTACTCCTCCTTTTCCTCCTCGTACTCTCCTCCTCCTCCTTCTCCTCCTTCTCCTCCTTCTTCCTCTTCTTCTTCTTCTTCTTCTTCGTCTTCGACTGCTGCTGCTGCTGCTGCTCCATCCATATGGTTTATCTCCCATTGTTGTTTCTCTAGACCAGTAGGTTTGCCCAGATATATTATATTCGGAGCAGTCTTGGAGTATGTGATCTGCTGTCTTTTACTAAATCTGGAGTCATTAAGCCGTCTGTTTCTTTTCAGAACTACGATCCAACAGGTGTAGCTATAAAATGCCTTTTACATAGTATTATAAAATGAATCATCCCAATAAGGAAATAAAAATTAAGTAGTCCAAACATCAAAGAAGTAAAAAAAAAAAATAGAGTGAGCTGGCGTTGGAAGATCAACAAACATAACGAACGAACGAACGAATGAACGAACGAACGAACGAACGAACGAACGAACGAACGAACGAACGAACGAACGAACGAACAAACAAACAAACGAACGAAAGTCTTTATTTTCAAAGGGTTAAGAATTGGGCACGCAGGCCCGTCTGACATTCTGCCCTTCTTCTCTATTTCCTCTCATACATTCTTTCATTCAACATCACGTATGAAGCAAATTTTGACCACAAAAGAACAATAGCATTAAAACGCATGAAAAATAATCAATAACAAATGAAAACTGAGAAAATCTGAGGATACTGTAAGTGTTCCTCTCTTGTCTGGAGCAAAAAGCGAGCGAAATAGTGGGAGGCCTAAAGACACTTGGAGGAGGAAATTACAGAGAGAGATGAATTATATTGGGAAGGCAGCCGCGGGAGGTAGCAAAAGATAAGACAATCACGGACATCGATACAATGCATACACTTACTCAGTGAAAGTGACATTAAACAATCTAGATTGTGTCTTCACATGCTACATGTAATATACAGATGTGATCTAGACCATACAGACATAGGCTGCATTCAGTTCATTCTACCGGGAAAACTCCGTGCCCAAGTGAGTAGGCCGTCTTCATCGTGCTTCGAAGGTTGTGGGATCGATTCCGGCCAACGTCGTTCGGTTCACAAGTGCAATTTTCTTCGAAACTTCTGGGGGTCGTAGCTGGAGCTACGGGGTTCGTGCTTTGTTCGACGCTTTGGGCAGGCCGTCCTAGGGAAAAACGACCTAGCCATATGGCATAAAACGCGGTGCAATCTAGTCGACTCTCCTGCCTTTTAAATCCTTTTTGTTCATTCTACGAGCACAAGGAGTAGCTGAAAAGATGAGAACCGTCGCGGAACAAGATTGAAAATCTTGTCTGTGGTTTGAAGTCAAGAGTGCTCATGTCTTGACTTGGCAATGAAGGGAGAGAATTATGCGATGTAGATTACAGAGATAGGACAATGGGAGGGAGAATTGCCTGGGGGAGGGAGGGAGACTCCAATCTTTAATAAGATATAGTTTATAAGAGAGAAACAACTTAATTTGTCACAAGAAATAATTGTACCTATCTACGCGTTGATTGTCATCATAATGTGTGCGCGTGCGTGCAGGAGAAGGCAGACGACTGACCGACAACCAAATAGGCAAGCAGGCAGGCAGAGAGGCATATGGCAAGAGACAGATGAGGATGGAGAGCAAGATGATATATACTGATTTTATGTTCATATTTGCAATTTAATCTAATCTGTACTACCCTCAGTTCAGTTATCAGTTATCAGTTGGGGCATCTTTATTGCACTCCGGACAGGTCCATAAGTGCTCGAATCCTCCCTACCCCCCCCCCCCCCCCAAGCATATGCATCAGCGTTCTGTGGCTAATAGTGTCTGTGTTGGTTAACGAGGCACCTCGTTTTCCCGATGTACCTCTCGTGTCTGGCCGTGGCAATTCTTACTCCCAAGTCTTTCATCCTGGACAGCGATGTGGATTCACTGACGTCAAAGTCTTCTGTTCTCGACATGTCTTGAAGGACGTTAATAACATCGGCACGATCCATGGGCTGGCCATCTGCAGGGGGTGCAGAGCCAGCCAGTTTATCAGCTCGTTCATTTCCCTCGACTCCCGCATGTCCCGGGACGAAGATGAAGGTGACTTTACGGATAACAGACTTCCTCAGAGACTCAAGCCACTGTCTACGTACAGATCCAGCTTCGACCTTCCGAATCATGCTCATTGAATCACTTAGTACACACACGTTGATATGATGTGTACTACCCTTATATCGGGCACCTACATTTTTTTCCCCACTGATAATTAAGTTTTCCATATTGTCATGAAAGCTTGGAGAGAACAATAATGGAATAGTATACTCCCGGAAAGAGAGAAAGAGGAAGGCCAAATACAACATGTGTGCAGGATATGCCAGGTGATCTCCAGATGGGTGTATCGGATGTGGGACATCTTGCTTATGATCGAGCGGTTTTCCGGAGGTTGTTATGGGAGCGAGGTTCTGCAAAGGACATGCTACTGAATGAATGAATGAATGAATGAATGAATGAATGAATGAATGAATGAATGAATGAATATTGGATACCCATCATCAGTGTCCTCCTTGTAATCGTTTCAGGACCAGTGGCGTCATCTTTGTAATCATATTTGTTATTTTCATCTCCTACATGCTCGTGTCTCTTCTCCTCGCCTCCTCCTCCTTTTTTTCTTTTTTCGTCTTCTGCTTCCCTCGTTGTGTCACATATATCTGTTCTGTGTTGTACAATCTCCGGCCAGTCCCCGCTTCTGTGTCACCAGTCCTGTTTTCATGGATCTGGTTTCGTAACAATCACTTGGTACTACTGCTTTGCACGCCGAGTTTGCCAGTCAATCTACTGAATCTGGCAGGTCCTCATCGGGACCAAACACAACGCAATAAAGAAAATGCCAATCATTGAGAGCTTCATAAGACTTAACCGAACATGACGGGAACATAGGAAAAAATGTAACCAGTTCTGTTTAGGACACTCGAAAGAGAGCAAAGAAAGGACAGATAATCAAAATCTGAAGGGGAAAACACCTTAGTTATAACCGACGAATTAGAATCAGATTGAACGAGGTAGAATGCTTATTATTATTATTATTATTATTATTATTATTATTATTATTATTATTATTATTATTATTATTATTATTATTATTATTATTTAGTATATATAGAAGGCCGGCTTCGTGGCTTAGAGGTTATGACTTTTCTCCGTAATCTCGTATACTCTCGTCGGTAACGTGATGACGGTGAGAATCAGCAGTGGTTCGAATCGCATCGGTAACTTACGGGATATGTGAGCCGGCCGCTCAGAAAGCAATGGCAAAATACTGAGCGTAATCTTGCCAAGAAATCAACATACAGCTGAAAGATGCTGGTGTTGACAGCGATGTCCTGTAAAGGATATGCAACAACAACAAAAATATCGAAGCCGCTAATCCAAAGGGGATGATTGTTGGAAATGGACGCAGTAGAGGATATGCCTCTTCATTTTATTCCCCATTCTACACGAACATACACCTACCTGCATGTGCAAATACTCTCTTGTGACATATATGATATTTACGTCTGCGTAGGTCAGTTGTTAGCCTACGATTCATATTTGATCTTTTAGTTTTGAGGTATATGCTTCTGCTTTACTTGTTGCTGTTTCTTTGTGTTTTCAAGCCACATAGCTTTGAAGTTAGAGGTCAGCATGGCTGAGAGGATTAGACATTCGCGCTTAAACGTCCCATGCGCTGACAGCAGGCCAGTGAGATTATTCCCCACACCAGCCAGTTGCACTTAACTGTTGACATCTCATTCAGAACGCAATGGCAAACTACGGAATATGGAATATTCTAGAAAGTTAACCTGGGGTTGATTACAATGTCCTGCAAAGGACATGCAACATTGTGCTGACATATAGTTTAAGTGAATTATGCTGTCTAGCTGACATATAGCTTAAGTGAATTATGCTGTCTAGCTGACATATTACTAAAGTGAATTATGCTGTCTAGCTGACATATTACTAAAGTGAATTATGCTGTCTAGCTGACATATTACTAAAGTGAATTATGCTGTCTAGCTGACATATTACTAAAGTGAATTATGCTGTCTAGCTGACATATTACTAAAGTGAATTATGCTGTCTAGCTGACATATTACTAAAGTGAATTATGCTGTCTAGCTGACATATTACTAAAGTGAATTATGCTGTCTAGCTGACATATTACTAAAGTGAATTATGCTGTCTAGCTGACATATTACTAAAGTGAATTATGCTGTTTAGCTGACATATTACTAAAGTGAATTATGCTGTCTAGCTGACATATTACTAAAGTGAATTATGCTGTCTAGCTGACATATTACTAAAGTGAATTATGCTGTCTAGCTGACATATTACTTAAGTGAATTGTGCTGTCTAGCTGGCATATTACTTAACTGAAGTGTGTCGTTTACCTCACATATGGCTTAACTTAATTGTGCAATATAGCTGAAATATAAATTTACGGAATTGTGCAATTTAGCTGACATATAGCTTAACAGAATTGTGAAATATAGCTGACATAGTGTTTCACAAAATTGTTCAATATAGCTTAAGTGATTTGTGCATCATAGCTGACTACTTACAATCTTTAAAGTTAATATTCTGTTTTAATGGATCTGCAAGTGAAGTTGTAGTAATGGCTTCTGGAGTAATTTGTTTCTGGTAATGCCATCGCCAGTTCGACTTAATGATCCGACCACAGCTCTTCACGTCTGCTTGGTTGCTCTCCTTGCGAATGTCGATTGAATTCCTTGTCTCTCGGGTCATTGTTACCCGAACCCACACATTCCGAGTTGTTACTTTATCTCACTTCTACTTCCCAGTATGTTCTAGAACATGGCTGCGTTAATTCTCTTGTTAATTTCTTAGGCCCAAGCCTATTGTTGCATTAACTCTTTTGTTAACTGCTGTCCTAGGCAATATTTCATTAACTCTTTTTTAACTTCTTCTGGTCTGACGGTTGTTACATTAGCTATATTGTTAACTTTTATTTTAGGAAATTGTTACATTGGCTCTCGTGTTAACTTGTATCCTTGACAATTGTTACATTGCCTCTCTTGTTAACTTTTGTCCCAGGCAGTTATTCAGAAAGCAATGGCAAACTACTGAACGTAAACTTGCCAAGAGATCACATCAGCAAACAATGCTGGTGTTGACTGCAACGTACTGTAAAGGATATCCAACTAACTTTTTAAACTCATGTTAACTTCTGTCCTTGGCTATTATTACACTGAATCTCATGTTAACTTCGGCTCAAACAGTAGTGACATTAGCTCTCTTGTTAACTTTCCTCTTAGGCAATTGTTATATTTGCTCTCATGTTAAGTTCTGTCCCAGGCAATTATTACATTGATTCTAATGTTAACTTACGTCCTAGGTAATTGCTACATTAATTATCTCGTTAATGTCTGCCCGAGGCAGCTGTTAAAGCAACTGCCGCGTTCATAGTTGTACGTTTACATTCTTTCATCTAAGTCAAGTGCTAACATTTACATCCTCAGTCACAGTTATACGTTTATAGCTAACACTTTAACTCTCTCATTTATTGTTAACCCTTTATCGTCCTCAACTTTGGTCAACACTTTAACTTCTTTATTGACAGCTAACACTTTAACTCCTTCATTAAAGCTATAGTGCGTACACAAATGTTTGCCCTCATTCACGTGCACTTTGTTTTAAAAAGTATCTGTTGCATCGTAATGAAATGTTTCCTGCCGTCATATATTTATTGTCACAAAAGGAAAATGTCTTTGATCTGTCCAAAGGCAACTGAAATCATGGAAAGCGGCGAAATTTCTCAGATGTTTTGGCGAAAATGTATTGAATTCACGTTAACAAGGAATTGTTTTATAGTAATGCACGTCAATTCTTTTCTTTTTTTTCTGTCTGGTTTACACAGTGATAAGGTTGTTTGCTAATTCTTATCATGTTTCCTCAGTTGGTTACTGAGTTACGGATTTTTATACGGGAGCACACATTTGTGAACGCACTATAGCACTTTAATACACCTTCTGCCACAGACATTCCTGTAACTGTTTAATTCACAGTTATTACTCACACTCCTGACCCAGACACTACTCATTGTAACGTTACAATTCCCTGGGCTAGAAACAGATTCCTCAACCATCTCTCTCTCTCTCTCTCTCTCTCTCTCTCTCTCTCTCTCTCTCTCTCTCTCTCTCTCTCTCTCTCTCTCTCTCTCTGCCTCTCTCTCTCTCTCTCTCTCTCACCAGCTTTCTGTGTGTGTATGTCCGCGAGTGGACATTTATGTTTGTTCGTTGCTTTTTGTTGATTACAACCTCGTGATTATAACCTTTCCTGCTTGGAATTTCTCAGAGATGTACGTCTGCTAATGTTTTTTTCCCCCATGAACTCTATCACATATCAAACAACTGGTATAATGCAACAAATGCTTAAATAAAGACCATGCAAAATAGATTTGCACTCCTTACTAGTGCCAGGGAATGGTGGGGGGGGGGGAGGGGGGGGCTCATGAAACTATTACATCACACGGCACAGGTATGCGATGACATTGGGGTTTTGGCTTAATGCAGAAAGGAAGAGAGTTTCCATGAACAGTAAAGTGGTATCTTATGACAAATTCATCATGAATACTAGAAATGACCAGTCTTCTATCTAACATAGTGCTGCTGATGATGATGAGGAGGAGGAGGAGAGGAGGAGGAGGAGGAGGAGGAGGATGGCAATGTAGAGGTGGGTACGTTGGTTTACCATCGCAGTAATCTGGGGTCCAATTTCCAACAGATTATAACTGGTGTTTGTTTCTGGCATGGCATGACTTCAGTGAGATCGGCCCAGACACGGGGACTACGTAGCAGCTAATGTCCAGATGTTTATATGGGTAAATAGGCGGTAGAACATGGAGATGGACACTTGACTTCTGTATATGAAATGAAGAGTCAACACTCGAGACATTCCCACTCGTGCTCTGTCCCCTTCTGCAGTAGCCAACTTTCGGTTCCCATGCTGGTGATACAAATGGTAGTCTGAGTGAACGTCCGTCTGCATCTTCCTCCATGGATTGACTGCCATCCAGATCAACTAGTACCTCACGCTGAATCAGCCTCTCCAAATGTGGCTCCTTTGTTTTCCTGCACTTTCAACTCGATTCGTTTTCTTTGTCACTCCCAAGGAAAAATGCAAATCTAACGCATGTGGCCACACAAAAATGGCTTAAAAGGCGAGTGACTTCATTGCACCGGGTTTTATCCCATGTGGCGCAGTCTCTGTCCGCAGGGTGGCCTGCCGAAAGCGTTGCACCAAGCATGAACTCCATAGTTCCAGCGATGACCCACAGAAGTCTCCGAGAAAAATGCACTCGTGGACCGAAAGACGTAGCTCAGAATCGAACCCACAACCTTCGGAGCGCTAGGCAGGCGGCTTGACCACTTCGCCACGGAGACAAATCAAACGTGCGTACCAAGGACATCCCGTGATGGCATTGCCTCCAAGTAAAAGTGTAGACACCGTTCGGGTGTTATTTTAACTCCATCAACAGCAGATTCTTTCTTCAACTGACACGTGATTCGATATATTAGGGGGTATACACTAACTCCACTTCGGGACAGACAGAACTAAAGTAACAATTGGATGTAATTAAGTTTGTGTAGCAAGTGTTTCTGACAAAAAGAAGTTAACAAAGTTGTATCACGTATTGAGTTACCAATTAAGAAACGGATAATCACCTGGTACGCCACAATGAGTTGTTACAACCGATATCTAATTTGACCTCACCGGAAGCGTTCCAAATCGCGGTGGACGATTAGAGTGATGTACTGTGTTCCCAATGGTTCTAATTGTTGTTGGCTTTTTTTTTATGTGTAAGTTTCATGTTTCGTGTCAGAGCAGGGAGTCTCCGTGTCATACTGGCTACGCCGTCTTCCTCTCGCTCCTAAGATTATGGATTCGATTCCTGCCACAAAACCCGGTGAAGTGAACAATTCTAAGATAAGGAGGGTCCGTTGTATCTGTTTTCCAGGGCATGCTGGTGTGTTGAGAAATGAGCAACCGACAAATTGGCTCGATCTGCACCTCTCGGTGGAGTATTGGTGCATGATAAGGCAAATGTTACCAAGGCCATTTAGGATCATGTGTAGAGTGTGGAAGATTAGATCACACCATCATTGCCCAGGGAGGACGTGTGGCAAGGAGGGGCCAGAGGATATGGCCGACACTCAGTTTTTCTAGAAAATACCAGACGGAAGCATAATCAGTTGCGACTAGTACTTTTAGTGTTTGAACTTTCGCTGATTGTTAAAGATTAGAACGGAGCGCGTATCTGATATTTCCGAGTGCTGTGATGTTGATTCTTGGCTCAACTATTCCCCATCCATATTTCTTATCACATCTCTCCCAATCTGTAATTAATTTTTCCTATATCCACAGTTCTCTCCCATCTATAGTTAACATATACCACATCCACATTTCTCATCACATCTCTCCCACATCCATAGTTAAGATTTCCTATTTACATACTCTCATCACATCTCTCCTACATCCATAGTTAAGATTTCCTATTTACATACTCTCATCACATCTCTCCTACATCCATAGTTAAGATTTCCTACATCCACATACTCTCATCACATCTCTCATACATCCATAGTTAAGATTTCCTACATCCACATTTCTCATCACATCTCTCATACATCCATAGTTAAGATTTCCTACATCCACATTTCTCATCACATCTCTCATACATCCATAGTTAAGATTTCCTACATCCACATTTCTCATCACATCTCTCATACATCCATAGTTAAGATTTCCTACATCCACATTTCTCATCACATCTCTCATACATCCATAGTTAAGATTTCCTACATCCACATTTCTCATCACATCTCTCATACATCCATAGTTAAGATTTCCTACATCCACATTTTTCATCACATCCCTCCCATAACTATAGATAAGATTTAGCACATCCAAGCCTCTCCTCGCATCTTTCCCACACCCATTTTGTAGATACCCCATGTTTCTCTTCACTTCTCTGTGGCTTTTATTCCTCCCTTCCCTCGTCTCACGCCCCTCCGGTCCCCACCATTCACTCAATGGCCAGGTAAAATATGTTTAACAAAGGCAATAATGAGAGGCGGCGGTAACTGCCATTTGTTTTACACATCTCCCCGAAACAGAGTGAAAGCTAACCTTGGACAGGGTGAAAACCGTGTGTATTATTTTTAGAATAGTTTTTCTCTTTTTCTCAACTGAGGAAACACTTTAAAACGAACCGGACGCTGCTATGTTGTGAAGTCTGCCGTCTCCACGTGTCATTACCACACCATTGTTACGTTGCTGGTGTCCGCTTCAATAAATATGACCAGTGGCGGACTGGCCACGGTCTCGGATTTTCCGATGGCAAGTGAGCCCAGTAGGACCCCGTTAAAAAGTTCATGTCCTTTTAGTAGCTTTGTCTCCGGGCAACCAATATTTGTTAGACCCCACCCACCACTAGTTAAGGATGTCGCTTTAGAGACCTTTAAGAGCGGAGTTAGTCTTGTCAAATTACCTGTTTGTTGACTTTGGAACTGCGTTTAGGATCATCAACGACAATACGTTAAACATAGCCACACACAACACGGAATGAAGAATGTAGAAATAGTACCAGAAACTGTTGTTGCATTCTGGATTTCGGGATTTCAAACAGGGCAGTTAGAAATGTGAAGTTTGATTGATTAGCTGACCAGTTAGATCGGACATTATTGCACGTAGGACAGCAGCAGACGAAGAGGAAGAATAATAAAGGCAGCAGCAGACGAAGAACAATACGAAGAAGAAGAAGAAGAAGAAGAAGAAGAAGAAGAAGAAGAAGAAGAAGAAGAAGAAGAAGAAGAAGAAGAAGAAGAAGAAGAAGAAGAAGAAGAAGAAGAAGAAGAAGAAACAGCAGCAGAGGGAGATGAAGACGAACAAGAATAGGCAGCAGCAGATGAAGAGGAAGACGAAGAAGATGTGGCAATGGATGAAGAACAAGACGAAGAGAAAGAATAATAGTGAGCAGCAGACGAAGAACAAGAGGAAGAAGAAATGTTAGCAGCAGACGAAGAAAACCGACCTAAGAATTCTGTGTGTTTGGGATAAGAAATATACCTCACACTAACCGCTTTGTTACCGCGGTGTTCCTCTGCCTAGCCCTGAACCCACTATTACTTGTTCTTCGTTCCATCTCCCATCCTCTTATGACACTACCGCTGGATGGCGACTCCCATTTCACATCTGCTTGATTTAACCCTTAACGCCACGCAACAGGTTAATTATGTTTTCTCAAGCTAACGACCGAACTGTACAAACTAGGAATCTTTGCTCATTGTCTGGTTTTATTCACAATCGCGGCCAAAGTTTGACATTTCCACCTTCTACTTTTGGCATCTAATGAAAATATTTCTGGCCTCCTGTGAGAAATAATGAACTATTTAGTTGTTACCAAGAGGCTGTTTATTTCCCGGGAGGAAGTCCTTGTGTCACTAATCTGTTTGATTGATCGATCTGTTGACCCTATCATTGATTGCTTAACCCCCACATACATTTACATTTGTGTAAAGCGTAACAATGTATATTTACTTTTGCTCTTGTATTTGCAAGTAGGGCATAGGAGAATATACCATATTGAATTTTTTGCGTTCCTGGCATAAATAAATACACATCATAATCACCCAATGGCTTGTTCTATAAAGAACTTTTCTCTCACAGCAGTTTTCACGAAATGTCTGACACAGATGTCACATGTCCATCACGTATTGAACCCATCTACGTCTTGGTGATCCTTTTTTCCACATTCCCTCATACACAGTGTCTTTATTTAAAGGTGAAGATTGGAATATGAAATCCTTGATGAGCAAGTGTCACCAGTGCCTAAACTGATTTTCTTTGTAGATATATATTAAAAGTCAAGTATTTCATATGGGATTCGGCTTTGGGTGTTATGATAATAATACAGCACTTACGTTATTGTGCGTGCCAAGATAATATAGTACTTATTGCCTTTGTGTTTACGAGGATAATATATGTATAGGAGGAAAATATATGTGTTAAGTTAGTTGCATATCCTTTGCAGGACGTTGCAGTCAACACCATAATTGTTTGCATTGTGATCTATTGGCAAGTTTACGCTCAGTAGTTTGCCATTGCCTTCTGAACGACCGGCGCCCATACTATTTCATAAAAAACTAACGCAAGGCGGTCTGCTTCCAAATCGCCCACAGCTGTGCTTCGAAAGCGGGTATGCGAGATTACGAACTGCGTCCGTAACCTCTTCGCCATGGAGCGGGCAATATATGTGTACAAGGATAATATATGTATACGAGGATAATATATGCAAACGTGAATTATATTGTGTATGCGAGGATAATTTTATACACGACTAATAGATCACTTATTGTACTGTGCCTACACGGATAATATACCACTTATTTTACAGGGTCTACAAGAATAATATAGTAATTATTTTCCAGTATACGTCAGTAATATAGCACTCATTTTAGACTACAAAGTGCTGTAAATAATGTGGCCATATAAAAGGGCAGAGTGACATAGACAAGGAGGTAATGTCAGGCACATTTCCTGGAAACGGTCGCCCGACACGAAGATGAACATAGGACATTAAAGACAGACTAGACGTGAAAATGCGTGAAAAGAAGGAAGTGACGAAATGTCGAAGCTCTTCATTGATCCGTGACGGTTGTGGAGTTATGTAAGGGACCTGTCACATGGTGATGTTTATAATGATGATGACGATTGAACGCTACAACGCTGTTCTATAATAATAATAATAATAATAATAATAATATGTACCAATTTTTATCATAAACACTGCAGTTATCATTACCAGGCTAATTCCTATACTAGATGTGATAAAAAGCATTTAGGTTTTTGATAAAATAAAATTCTCACATAGCTATCTTACAAGGCAACCAAGTCCGAAATTTGATGAATGTCTATTCTTCAATACAGAATAGAGTCAGGTGTCTACTTTTATCATTTCTTGATGTACTGAATCAGGTGTCTAATATTACAATGTGTTTATGAAATACAAAACAATGTTTTCCCGTAGTGAATTTGAATACCGAAGACACAAACAATAGATTGCATGATTTATTGCCTGGCGTATTTTGCTGCATATCGTCAGGTACATACTGCAGAAATCACACAACTTACGTGAATTAACTAGATAAATCCTTGGACACCCAGGACACACTGACAGAGGAATTTGAAACTCTGAAGAATGTCTTAAACCTGAATGGGTACTCCTCATGATTTATAAAGCGCCACTGCCAACAGCCCAAACCAAAACCAGACGTAACTACAGTCCCCAAACTCAAGGTATTCATCCAGCTAACCTTTCGAGGGGATGACATAATGCAACGTCTACAAGACCGGCTTACTACAGCAGTAGGCCGAACATTCTGTGCTGCAATTCCAGTCATTAGATATAAAACACAGCTTCCTACACCAGCAGTCAAAGAGCCTGTTCCTCTGTTCGCCACAAACAATTGTATTTACCAATTCACATGTAGATGCCAGGCCTTCTATATTGGTAGAACAGAGAGACAGCTTAACAAACGAGTGTCAGAACACATACTTCAATGGGTCAACAAGATACAACACACAGGAAATGCTAGCCTCGTGGGGTCGACACACTGGAAGCTCCCGGCGTCTTCAATTGGTAGGCACATTGTCGAAAGTGGCCATGTGGTGGACAGAGACAATACCTTTCGCGTGTTGTTTAACACACAAAATACTCGCTTGTTAAAGTTTGCAGAAGCAATTATGATCAATCAACGCAAGCCAGAATTGTGCAAACAGAAAGACATGTTAGTCAGCTTAAAATTACCGTGGTAGATAATTGACATTACTGTGCGAATATGTGTATATTTCAACTTGAAGGATTTATCTAGTTAATTCACGTAAGTTGTGTGATTTCTGCAGTATGTACCTGACGAGATGCAGCGAAATTTGCCAGGCAATAAATCGTGCAATCTATTGTTTGTGTCTTCGTTATTCAAATGTGTTTATGATTTATAATTTTGTGATGCTAAGAATCTGGTGTCTACTTTTACAATTTGTTGATGAATAGAGACACGGCGTGTACGTTTATAATTTGTCAGTGAATAGAGTTTGGTGTCTACTTTTAGTATTTGTTGATGACTAGAGTTATGTGTCTTCATTTATAATTTGTTGATGTACAGAGTCAGGTGTCTACTTTACAGTGTGTTTACGAATACAGTCATCAGATTAATTTTACTATGTTATGGAGTAAAGACAACTGGCAACTTTTACTGTGTTGTGGAGTAAAGACAACTGGCAACTTTTACTGTGTTGTGGAGTAAAGACAGCTGGCAACTTTTACTGTGTTGTGGAGTAAAGACAACTGGCAACTTTTACAACTTTTTGCTCACAGCCTGGAATGAATCCCTATTCTAGACCACAGGTTGAGTCACAAAGTCTGGGCTAGCATTTCACAAAGTTGGGGAAATTAGATGAGAACAGTTTTTCTGTGAGGTCTATTCACGCCAGTAGATGAATGCCGGAAGGTTGCATGGGGCATTTATTGACAGATGACAAAAATGGGGAAAACAGAAACGTGTTTATATTGCAACAACTTTAAGATAGCGATTTCACGCCTTCAGCAGAAAAGAAAAAAATTGTGTCATGTTCTCGGTGTAAAAATTATTACATGGCTCGTTTGAAGGTCTTAATCCCTCTATACATTCTTAGAATAGACACCCAGCTTGAAGACCCACGAAAATAGCGCTCCATTTCAGAATGGTTTGAAATATGACTCGCCTGTTTGTCCAGATTGCTTTCGTGAGCGATAGTTGAATACAAAGTACGTGCCACAACCTCGGTGTCAGGACGTGGCTTTTATGAATTATATTCAAAGTTGGTATCCAACTTGCAATTTGTAATTGCGGGCAAGGGGTGGGCTTCAGGTACTTAGTCCGTGTTTCGCGTGGAATGTATTATGTCCGAACATTGCTCCGATTTTATGAACAAGAAACCGAGAGGTTGTTATACTTCCTTCTAAACCTGAGGCAGTGGTTTGGGTGCTTAGTCTTTTCAGACAACGGGGAATGATATGTGAGAGGTTATATTTTATAGAAGAATGACGAGAATAGTTTATACACTCATCGTTCGCTTTGGACAACAACCAACTTCAAATTAATATTCGAATTGTGGCTGACTCGGTCTCATGATTATAAATCAGAGCCAGGCTATGGACCCTACTACAACTTCTCTTCTGAGGTTGAACTGGGTAGGGGTGATGGTAGAATGGAAAAACATTGTGGACAGATAAAATGCGGTGTGGTGATATCTTGAAAGACATTAACTCACAAGGGGAACCTGTTACTGGTATTGGAAGGAAACAGTTCACATTCTTTGGGTGCATCATGAAAAGGAGAAACCTACTGTTCGTCGTGACAACAGGAAATTTCCAGGGGACGAAAGACCAGACAGACCAAGAAAGAAGATGCATGGCCGAATGGATAAGAACTTGTGTTCTTAAACATCCGTTGTGCTGATGCCAAGGTTAGCGGTTCACCCCCTACACCGGACAGCAGGACTACAATGTTGACCTGTCTTTCTTGACTTGGGGACGTAAATTACAAGTACCTCTGAAGTCGGAGTGAGTTCGCCTGATGGCGAGGGACGCTGTTAATAGGGAAAGCTAACCCACACGCAAAATTCAGCCCATCACTACTAAAAAAAAATAGTGTGTATGGACTACGCTTGAGTTCAAAGCGAGCGAGCGAAAAAAAAGAAAGAAAAAAAAAGAAAGAAGATGCTAGACAGTTTAGAATCGCTGACATGGAAGAAAATCTGCATTAGATAATATTGGCTATTGACAGGACAGAAGTCAGTGGACAGAGATGACTAAGTCCATACGGCATGGACTGAGAAGAAGAATCACCTACACCACACCTCTCACAACAGCTGCGTGGACACCGTACAGTTATGTAAGGGTATAATAATAACTCCACAATATATCTGTACACAATATTAACTAAGTAAAGTAATGGACCTTTTTTTTTAGACAGTGTGAGGCGTATTTAGCATATAGCGCTAGCTCCGTATTTTCTATATTTATATTGACACTCGCTCTGTGATGCGGTCAGTATTTTATATATTTCTATTGACATTTGCTCAGTGATGCGGTCAATATTTTCTATATTTCTATTGACATTTGCTCAGTGATGATGTCAGTATTTTCAATATTTCTATTGACATTTGCTCAGTGATGCGGTCAATATTTTCAATATTTCTATTGATATTTGCTCAGTCATGCGGTCAATATTTTCTATATTTCTATTGACATTTGCTCAGTGATGATGTCAGTATTTTCAATATTTCTATTGACATTTGCTCAGTGATGCGGTCAGTATTTTCAATATTTCTATTGACATTTGCTCAGTGATGCGGTCAATATTTTCTATATTTCTATTGACATTCGCTCAGTGATGCGGTCAATATTTTCTATATTTCTATTGACATTCGCTCAGTGATGCGGTCAATATTTTCTATATTTCTATTGACATTTGCTCAGTGATGTGGTCAGTATTTTCAATATTTCTATTGACATTCGCTCAGTGATGCGGTCCATAATTTTTATATTTCTATTGACATTCGCTCAGTGATGCGGTCAATATTTTCTATATTTCTACTGCCATTCGCTCAGTGATGAGGTCAATATTTTCTATATTTCTATTGACATTCGCTCAGTGATGCGGTCAATATGTTCTATATTTCTACTGCCATTCGCTCAGTGATGCGGTCAATATTTTCTATATTTCTATTGACATTCGCTCAGTGATGCGGTCAATATTTTCTATATTTCTATTGACATTCGCTCAGTGATGCGGTCAATATTTTCTATATTTCTATTGACATTCGCTCAGTGATGCGGTCAATATTTTCTATATTTCTACTGCCATTCGCTCAGTGATGAGGTCAATATTTTCTATATTTCTACTGCCATTCGCTCAGTGATGCGGTCAATATTTTCTATATTTCTATTGACATTCGCTCAGTGATGAGGTCAATATTTTCTATATTTCTATTGACATTCGCTCAGTGATGCGGTCAATATGTTCTATATTTCTACTGCCATTCGCTCAGTGATGAGGTCAATATTACGACGGATGTATTTACCCCTCAAGACATCTCCTGCTACCTATCTTATGCTGGGACGACCTTTGATTCCAAGACAAGTTTAACATTCGAACTCATGATCACCCAGTCGGCAGATAAGCGTGCTAGCCACCTGGCCACTGCGACTGCCTGTTTAAAATAGTACCTTGTGTAGAATTCCTGATTTGGTCGAGTACATGAGGAAAGTGCTAATACTGCACTCTCTCAAATCGGGGGAAATTGATTATAATTCGTCCTGAGTACGTCGGCTTCAATAGTTCTAATATGTGGGGCACCAGCACACAACTGAGTGGAAAAGACAGTCACCAGCACACAGCTGTACTCGAGAAGGACAGTCTTAGTTGTAATTTGCTGCGGTCTCGAGCAGCCTGGCCAATAGAACGCTACCAGTTGTTGCTATTATTAGGAGTATTTTTTTTTTCATTTTTCTTTCTTTGATACCATTAAGATCTTCACGGCCAGGCTTCTTCTTCTTCCCCCTCAACAGCTGCTATTGTATTATTTTCCTCATCCTCCCTTTTCTTCTACCCCCCACTCGCCCCATCCTCTTACTTCCTGTTACTTCTTCTTCTTCTTCTTCTTCTTCTTCTTCTTCTTCTTCTTCTTCTTCTTCTTCTTCTTCTTCTTCTTCCTCTTCTCCTCCTCCTCCTTCTCCTCCTCTTCTTCTTCTTCTTCTTCTTCTTCTTCTTCTTCTTCTTCTTCTTCTTCTTCTTCTTCTTCTTCTTCTTCTTCACTATCTCTTCCTTCCTTCCTCTTCCTTCCTCCCTCTTCCTTTTTCTTGTTTTTCTTTCCTTCTTCTTCATGTGCCTGTTCTGGAGCAAACAACGTGTTCCTAACACCCCCATCCTCTCTGTCGTCTTCTATTTTGTTGATGTAGGTGTTGCCTATATGAATTGTTTTGGTTCCGTCGCCCAGCTACTTAATTAAGCTGCGTGGAGCGACACTGAAAGGTATAGAAATCGTGTGGAATGTGTTTACATCTGTCCGCTGTTGTTTTAGTGTGGACTGCATGTTCAGAAAAATTGCGGACGGCCTTTATCTGAACTAGCTAGTTTTGACTTATGCAGCAATGTGTGTGCCACTGCTGGATTTGTAGTGACTATCCCTTCCAACAACGATGAACAGTAATTTTGGTGCGAGCTGTTGTGTTGTTATTCATTCTGACAGCGGCCGAATGCATGTATGCCTGTGCGTGCTGTTAATTTGTCGGGACTGCTGTCTGCTCCACTTTTTACATGGGACAGTGAGGAGCACATTTTGGTGACAGTGTGCCGTGAAATAGGAACAGTGACTAATGCTGATTTTCATGTGTGTTCTCTTGCTGCACTCTAATGCCCTCTCTTCTCATTATGTGACCAATGAACAGTTTCTCTCTTTCTTATAGTTGTGTATACTTTCATTAGATCTTTCCAGGCAACAGTTCAGATTACGATTTGTGTATCAGTGTGGGCAGTCCCAGATGTTGCACTAGTGGGAATAAGACAATCAATGAGTAGACTTGTACATGGAGGTGACCATACAGTGCCATGTAAACCGGTCGCGTTAGATGTAGTCACTAGTTGTGTGCCGTTTACAATTCTAATTGAGAACATATTCATCTCATGGGATATCAAAGTAAATAGATAATTACATTTAAAAATTGTGGTTGAATTCTTCCGAGTGTTAGGGGCATTAATAGCTGTATTTTATTCTGCGTATATTGTGTTCTTAACTTAACTTCCAGCTGAATTATATCAGTGTCACTCAGCTGTATTAATGTCATCATTTAGTGTGTTATATTACACAGCTTAGTCACGCCTGTGCTCAGCTGTATTAATGTCATCATTTAGTGTGTTATATTGCACTGTTTAGTCACGCCTGTACTCAGCTGTATTAATTTCATCATTTAGTGTGTTATATTACACAGCTTAGTCACGCCTGTGCTCAGCTGTATTAATGTCATCATTTAGTGTGTTATATTGCACTGTTTAGTCACGCCTGTACTCAGCTGTATTAATGTCATCATTTAGTGTGTTATATTGCACTGTTTAGTCACGCTGTACTCAGCTGTATTAATGTCACATATTAGTGTGTTTATATTGCACTGTTTAGTCACGCCTGTACTCAGCTGTATTAATGTCATCATTTAGTGTGTTATATTGCACTGTTTAGTCACGCCTGTACTCAGCTGTATTAATGTCATCATTTAGTGTGTTATATTGCACTGTTTAGTCACGCCTGTGCTCAGCTGTATTAATGTCATCATTTAGTGTGTTATATTACACAGCTTAGTCACGCCTGTACTCAGCTGTATTAATGTGTGTGTTATATTGCACTGTTTAGTCACGCCTGTGCTCAGCTGTAATAATGTCATCATTTAGAGTGTTATATTGCACTGTTTAGTCACGCTGTACTCAGCTGTATTGATGTCATCATTTAGTGTGTTATATTTCACTGTTTAGTCACGCCTGTACTCAGCTGTATTAATGTGATCATTTAGTGTGTTGTATTGCACTGTTTAGTCACGCCTGTACTCAGCTGTATTAATGTCATCATTTTAGTGTGTTATATTGCACTGTTTAGTCACGCCTGTGCTCAGCTGTATTAATGTCATCATTTAGTGTGTTATATTGCACTGTTTAGTCACGCCTGTGCTCAGCTGTATTAATGTCATCATTTAGTGTGTTATATTGCACTGTTTAGTCACGCCTGTGCTCAGCTGTATTAATGTCATCATTTAGTGTGTTATATTGCACTGTTTAGTCACGCCTGTGCTCAGCTGTATTAATGTCATCATTTAGTGTGTTATATTGCACTGTTTAGTCACGCCTGTACTCAGCTGTATTAATGTGTGTGTTATATTGCACTGTTTAGTCACGCCTGTGCTCAGCTGTATTAATGTCATCATTTAGTGTGTTATATTGCACTGTTTAGTCACGCCTGTACTCAGCTGTATTAATGTCATCATTTAGTGTGTTTATATTGCACTGTTTAGTCACGCCTGTACTCAGCTGTATTAATGTCATCATTTAGTGTGTTATATTGCACAGTTAAGTCACGCCTGTACTCAGCTGTATTAATGTGTGTGCTATATTGCACTGTTTAGTCACGCCTGTACTCAGCTGTTTTTTAATTTGTTGTTATATTGCACTGTTTAGTCACGCCTGTACTCAGCTGTATTAAAGTTTTGTGTGTGTTATATTGCACTGTTTAGTCACGCCTGTACTCAGCTGTATTAACGTGTGTGTTATATTGCACTGTTTAGTCACGCCTGTACTCAGCTGTATTAATGTGTGTGTTATATTGCACTGTTTAGTCACGCCTGTACTCAGCTGTATTAATGTGTGTGTTATATTGCACTGTTTAGTCACGCCTGTACTCAGCTGTATTAATGTCATCATTTAGTGTGTTATATTGCACTGTTTAGTCACGCCTGTACTCAGCTGTATTAACGTGTGTGTTATATTGCACTGTTAGTCACGCATGTACTCAGCTGTATTAATGTGTGTGTTATATTGCACTGTTTAGTCACGCCTGTACTCAGCTGTATTAATGTGTGTGTTATATTGCACTGTTTAGTCACGCCTGTACTCAGCTGTATTAATGTGTGTGTTATATTGCACCTGTTTAGTCACGCCTGTACTCAGCTGTATTAATGTCATCATTTAGTGTGTTATATTGCACAGTTAAGTCACGCCTGTACTCAGCTGTATTAATGTGTGTGTTATATTGCACTGTTTAGTCACGCCTGTACTCAGCTGTATTAATGTGTGTGTTATATTTCACTGTTTAGTCACGCCTGTACCCAGCTGTATTAATGTGTGTGTTATATTGCACTGTTTAGTCACGCCTGTACTCAGTTCATGCCACGTCCACAATCATTTTTCTCCGCCTCCAAATCTCACCGGCTCTGTGGTGAAGGTGTTACGGAGGCAGTTTGTAATCCCACATACCACGTTCGAAACACAGCTGCTGGCGATTTGGCAGCTGACCGCTCTGCGTTGGTTTTCATACAATGTTTTGAGTGCTGATCATTTAGAAAGCTATGGCAAACTACTGAACATAATCTTGCCAAGAAATCAAAAGCAACCGGAAATGCTAGGGTTGACTGTGACGTCCTGTAAAGGATATGCAACTTTTAAACCTCCCCAGTCTACATACCAAGCAGATTTGTGCATTACTTCGCCTGGTTCCTGTTTCTATGCCTGACCGAAGGTGAGACCCTACCAGTAGTTGTACTACCATCGGCATAGCTCGTGGAGGCACTGGAACACTCAAGCTTCTCGACCACTAAGCTGCATAGGGTTGGTGTAATTTAATATCCCCTGTATAAGACTGAAAGAAGGTAAGTAGCCTGGTCATGGATGGTCATGGGTTCAAATTCGATTTTAGGAGGATTTTTGAGATAGGCTTAGGCTTCCGGGTGGATCCAGCCTAAAAGGAGTGAATAGAAATGTCCCAGGAAGTAAAGGCCATAGATCCTGTATATACAAATATAGCAGTAGGCCTAGTTCGACCCCAGGCATGTAAACAGAAGTCTTTTAAATACTTTACTTCTTCTTCTGTCCTGTATCTGCCACTGGGACATGACTCCACAACCAAGTGAGGCCAAGCCGTCCTGTCTGTTGCTGTCTCCTGCAGCTTCGCCCATGTTCTCCTCATCTTCATCATCATCATCATCATCATCATCATCATCATCAAGTGCCGTGCCGTCTGGCCTAGACGTTCAGGTGTCTCCACAGATCTCTGTTTTTGGTTTTCAGGATCAACTCTGCAGATGATATTCCTCCATACCACCGTCTCAATCCATCTAGCAATCATTTCTCTTGGTCGACCTCTCCCTCTCTTCCTCTCGATCTTTCAGTTGTCACAATGTTCTTCCAGTTCCTCTTTTCTCATCACCTGACCAAAAAAAGATGTTTGTCTCTTTCTTATTGTTGTAAATAGTGTTCTGCTTTCATTAGCCTCCTTCAGGACAATCGTCGTTACGTTAGTTACTCTGGCAGTCCAAGGAATTCGCAACATTCATCTTAGGAGCCACATCTATGTTACTTCCAAATTCTTCCTTATCTGTTCATTCACTGCCACACAGCAATACAGGTTCTATATTATTCATAGATAAGAGAAGCAACGGCTGCGGCAGGATATAACAATACACGGTACAAACAGTCAGATAAGTGTGACTCCTGTGACAACGTGTTTGTATTTATTATCTTTTGCCTTTTCATGGGAGTTTCACGAACCTAACTGTTTTTATTCCACATTATTCTTCACTATCTGTAATTCTCTACTGCTTGTGTTTTTGGATATTCCGGTATTTCGTTTGCATTTAGTTCACTTTACTTACTCAGAATGGAAAAGTTTGAAAAGAAGCAATGATCCCAACCGACGCCGTTACTTGTTTACTGCTTGTCTGTCACCATGGAAACAAGTTCCTGAACTCTCAATATGTGTTCATGTGTGGTTGTCTTTTATCTCAGTGTTCGTGACCTTGACATTTATAATCAAATTTTTGACAAGTCTCGCCCAGTTTCTAAAAGTTAATTGCATATCCTTACGAGATGTTGCAGTCAACCCCGGCATATTTTGGCTGTTTTTAATGTCTTGACAAGTTTACGTTGAGTAGTTTGCCATTGCTTTCTGAACTACCGGCACCCATACCATTTCATGAAAAAAATCAATGCAAGGCGGTATGCTGCCAAATCGCCCACAGCTATGTTTCGAACGCGGGTATGAGGGATTACGAACTGTGTCCGTATCCTCATGGCCACGGAGCCGACTCCCACTTTCTATATTCTATAACAACAATACACTTCAGGGGAATTGGTTACATGCTGCTATCGCCATGTTTTAGAGACCCGTCGGCACTCTACGGCACAGGTAAACAACATTCTGGAAACCTTTATCTCCCAGTACATTTTCTAGTACCCATTTAAGGCTGAGTCCACCTTAAAGCCCAGAACCGTTTTTAAAACTATTCCCACTCCCAGGTTTCGACCATATAACCACTTGGCCAGTAGGTAATAGTTCTAGCCACTGCGCCACAGCGGCTGTCTTCTGCATTATATAATTAGTAAAAAAAAGTTCTCAATAATTTCTTATCATGAAGACCCCTCCTCCCTCCTTGTTTTTTGTTCTTTTTTTATTTGTTTTTAACAAACATTCCATATTTGATGTCGATAATATTTTTAGATTCATTATCGCATGTTGTCGTTCTTCCTTGTTGACTTTCTGTTTCTTCTTGTTATGGAACCCAGACTGAACATCTAGCGGGTGAGAAGAGAGAGGAGAAGAAATTGCAGATCCGCGCGATCTTAACCTCGTAACCAATAACACAAGCTCTTGAAATATGAAATACATATGCATCACGTGTCAAACGCTTTTGACAGGAAATAAAACTGTCCATGTGAAAGCGGCAAGCCCACATCTCGTGATTAGAATCCAGCGTAATGTTTGTTTGTTGAGCCATTCACGTGTTTATTTATGCTGTCTTATTCTTGAGTGGTTAGATTTAGGGAAGGATCGCTGGACAGTCTAAATTAGCCTTGCGGGCACTCTTATCGCAGCACTTCGTCTTGGCTTTAGCTTTTGGCCCATGCATTTTGAGCGCAGGTACTGCACTGTAATAAAAAATTAGTTGCAGCAGGTTATGTACAAAATAAAGGGAAAACCAAAAAACACTGATAGGTTAAGAGCCTCCGGAGAAAAAAGGCGCACAAACATGTGTACACACTTTACGAGGGTTTCAGCCCAGATTAACTGAAACATAAGGATTAACGAAAGTAATCATAATCACGTTTAAACACACGACGCAAGTCCCATGGTTCCATTGGAACAATCTTTGCCAAGAAAGACATAAACATTGCTACTATACAATTATTATAAATTATAGCACACAATATATGAACAATTAAAATAATCAAACTTTTGACAGAGGAATGCAATAATGAGCTGTAATTTCAATGTAATGATGCCTAATTGGGAAAGGTATTATATATATATATATATATATATATATATATATATATATATATATATATATATATATATATATATATATATTATATATATATATATACTGTCAGATTTTTAAAAAAAAAATACAGAAAAATTTATATTTTCTATGATGACTACCTGAACCAAAAAGGTATAGGGAAAGGGGTGCACAAATAAAATAACAGGAAACACGATAGACATAGTTATATCGTGGCATCCACAACAGTATTGATTACCGCCGGATGGGCACATCCCATACTGGCAATTAACTGAAACTACTCATATGTTTTTTGTTTGTTTGTTTGTTTTTGTTTTGTTTGTTAGTTAAATGAATGACACGGTTTAAGATAGAGATAATAGATCGATTACTACCAACTGTCACAGCTGAGATGACACCCTGTGATAATGATGATTATGATGATAATGGAAGATAATAGGGAAACAAAACTCGCTTACACTCAGGAAATAAATTACCGTAGACCCCGAGGTAGACCAAGAAGGCGGTGGAGAGATAATACATGTACAGACCTACAAGCAATTGGAATCAACGACTGGCTAGAGAAGGTCAACCAGAGAGACGAATGGAGACGGATTGTATCTGCAGCAAAGAACCTCAATGGCTCGGAACGCTGAAGAAGAAGAGGAATGAAGACATTGTAACCATCCCGAATAATTCTATAATCCTGCCATGGATAGCAGCAATTATATGTGTACGCTCCGCCCCTTATGTCACACTTCCTATTGCCCGCGTGTATATAGGTGGGTTTATTTGTAGAAGGATATAGTTATTTAATTCAGGACACGTTTGAAGATGCATATTCCCCACGGAGGGAAGTGTACACAGGAGACGGAAAAGAGGAAGGACACAAGGTTAAGATACAGGATTTGTAAAGGTAATTTACACATAACATCAAAGGAGGGCCGCCCTCCCTGGTATAGAAGTTAACGTCGTTTTCCATAATCCCGTACATTCTCGTGAGTAACGCAGCTGCGCGAGATTCAGTGGCGGATTGCGCCGCGTTGGTTACGTACAGGGGTATGTGAGCCGGTCGCTCAGAAAGCAATGGCAAACTAATGAGAGTAATCCTGCCTAGTACATCAACAGCAGCTGAAGTATGCTGGTGTTGACTGCGACGTCCTGTAACGGATATGCAACATTTTAAAAAAACCAAAGGAGGAAGGAGGAATGGCTGATATTAGAGAGAAATTTCAACAAACTGTTGTGGGGTAGTGTTGTGCAGGCCAAACTATTGAATGATGTCGGTTGGGAACAGCGGTTGGATAAAAGCTCTATGACCCTGAGGAAAAATGTTCGGCTTGCTGCATCATGATGCATATTGATGTCAGGACTAATATTATACCAGTTTCGGTTAATCAAACAGGGGCTAATACGATATCAGCTTGTTTGAACTATATAAGGACTAATATTATTGTAATTTGGTTGAACTTCATAAGGGCTTAAATTATGCTAGTTTGGTTGAACTATATAAAGATTAATATGATAGCAAATTAATTAGGTTGAGCAATGTGAAGGGACTAATAAGCCACTGCAAGCGCAAAGTGAGAAACAAAATTATATCATCTTGCAGCAACAACTACAACATAACGAAATAATCACAATCGATAAAATACAAATGTCAACACATAAATTCATCAACTAGAGAAAGAACAGACAGTAAGCAGTTGTCAATATCTTGGTTCACTTCTGACGTGCGGTGGAAAAGTGATGAAGGAAATAAAAAAGGAGAATAAACAAAAAGCTAAAGCATTTATTGGCTGGCACAGATAGAACGACAAATAAGAGCATGCATATTTTATGTGGTAAGATACGGTAAACTAGAACATTATATACAACAATAAAAAAAATAGACAAACAGCTTTCATTGGTAATGTGATGAGAAGAGAGGCATTGGAGAATATCGTGACGTCTGGAAAGATCGATGAGAAGAGAGGCAGAGGCCGACCAACAGAAATGATGCTGGATGGATTGCGACGGTGGCATGGAGGAATATCAGCAGCAGAGTTGATCCAGAAGATCAAAGACCAAGATACGTGGAGAGACATTAACGCCTATACCAGCTGACTTGGTACTTAATGATGATGGTGATGATGATGATGATGATGATGATGATGATGATGATGATGATGATGATGATGATGATGATGATGATGATGATGATGATGATTCTGTGCAAGTTTAACATGCATAGATCAGCTGAACGGGACAAAAAGGGATTGATAAATGCAGTTGGAAATGTAGAATAGTTGTAAAAAAAATCTCTTAAATAACAGAAGGGTGGTATAAATACAAATGAAAAACAATACGTGCCCTACAAAAAGTGTCTCTTAAACAAGAGTAGGATGATGATTAAGCAAATGGAAATGAGGAAATATCCTACAAAAAGTGTCCATTAAACAACAGAAGAATCGATTAATTCAGTTGGAAATCAAGAATATGTTTACAAACAGCGTCTATTGAGCGATAGACATATGGATAAATGCAACTGGAAATGAAGAATATCAGGTATCTTACAGCACAGGATGTGGGTTGACGGTTGGAGACGGTGGCTGGATGAAAGTTCTATGACCCTGAACAAAAAATGGTGCGGCTGGCAGCATCAATAAAGAACTATATCAAGTTTCTAACAACATTTCACGCCATTGGAACGAATATTCATTTACGTAAACACGCAGAAGGGAGACAATAACTTCCAAAGATCAGAAACGCCTCTAGTAAACCTGGAATTGCGTGACTTGTGCAAATAACTCCAGTGGCCTTTTTCGCTTCTGTTTGTATTTTTTGTAATTGATTGGTGTATTGCATTTTCCCAGGTAGAATTGTTGCTGTCGTTTCACGTTATCGAGCTCTATTACTACTTTCCAGGTGTATTTTAATTGTTCTTGGTTCAAATATGGAATCGAATGTGAAGTTTTCTAGTGCAGCTCTGAAGTCGAGCAGTAAATATGTTGACACCCGTGTCGAGTAGAATATCACCGTTTACTATCATCATGTGCCATGCTGGCAAACGTGGGCGGTCATTGGTCGCCATCTCACACAATATGTTTACCAGTGACACTGCATGCCTTCTGTCTGAGCCGCCTCAGAAGGGTGTTTTCCCTCTTATATTTAAAAGGTTTACGTGCTCTCACAGCCGTGGTCTTGTTGGACATTTCAATTGATATTGAACAGGGTATATGGTCACTCCCTTGATCACCCAGGACAGTCCACTTTACATCCAGAAATTCCGACCGGGTAACAAATGCTAGGCCAATAGACATGTCTATATCACCAGGCCTCATTCCCATTCTCGTTGGCCTCCCACCATTTATGCAGACTACTTATGAATCCAAAATAGTTTCCGCAAGGGCATTTCCCTGTCTGTTTCCCCCACCATTGTCCCACTCTCTGTGTCGTGCATTAAAGTTCCTACAAATTAGAAGCCTACTGCCTGGGATCTCCTCCAGCTCCTTAAGCCAGTCCCATCGTTCCTTTGTGACAAAAGAATACACCGTGTCATAGACATTTATTACGTTCCAGCTTAGAAACCCCCCCCCCCCCCCCCCCACCAATGTGTTCATTACGGATTCAAGGAGTATGCTTAGTAAGGCGTAGAAAGGAATGTTTCATGCGGAATGACTATCGTCGCTTCAGAGGTCACAGATTGTGAGAATTGTATGGATATATTGCCCTGACCATTCGGGAGTGCAGGAGGAATGAACAGGCTGATAGACTGGCAGGGAATGCACCACTTGGTGGTAGATTGCCTATGGACAAGGGGGAGGTGGTCATGCGTTTGTGGGACCTTGTGGAGAAGGCGGGGGAAGAGACTGAGAACCCGTATGTGGAAAGGATGAGATTGCGGGGGATCGATAGGGGTTCTGGAAGAATCTCAAAACTGAGAGGGAAGACCAGGAGAACTTTAAATCACATAGCGGTGGGAATAATTAGTAGTACTCTTCGCTGGCTGTTGAATGAAGGACGGAGCAGATATGGGAATTTCCTGAGTGCAGTGATGTCGGTTCTTAACTCAGCCCAACTCAACCCCCAATCTCTAAGTTTATACCCTGCACCTCTTTGGCATTGTCTAGAACAGTGGTTCTCAACCGGTGGGGAATCTCCCCCCCCCCCCCCGAAGGGAATTTTAAGGGTTTCCGGGGGGGGGGGGGAATTAAGATTATTTCAAGATCGCGTCAATACAAGAACCGATTACTTGATATTGTTTTTCCCTTCATACTGTACAGTTCTGTACGTCTCACACTTCTAAAATTCAATTTATAAAGTAAGTAGAACCACAAATCATGTTTTATGTGGACGTCTAGACTTGTTTTAGTATGTGCTATTAAATTTAGCTTCCATTATTACGTATACTGTGTAGGGACAGGGGCGGGATTTTTAGGAAGGAAATACGAAAGGGGGGAATGACGTTATGAAAATATGGTGAAAGGGGGGGGGGGGGGGAGACGGGCCAAATTTTTAGGTAGGAAATACGAAAAAAAGGGGGGGGGGGTGACGTTCTGAAAATATGGTGATGGGGGGCACGGGCCAAAAAAGGTTGAGAACCACTGGTCTAGAACCTCATGTGTTAATCCTTTCTTCACTAGCAGACCTTGCCCATGTCTCTCTTGTCCAGGCGGATTAATGTGGTGCCGAACCCTACGTGCATGCAAACCTACAACACACAATGATCTTAACACTTTACAAACCCACTGCAGGTTACTGGTTCAAGACTTGTTAACATAGTGGATAAGACATTGGCTTATTGATGTAATGGCAAAGGTTCAACCCCGGTCATGGCGAGATTACTCTACCCACCAGTACGGCTTCAGTCACTCCCAGTTAAAATGCACCAGTAACATGGTGAAATAATAAATAAGCAACAATGTCACCGAAATGTGCTTTTATACCGCCAACATAAATAATGCAGTTCCAGAATATTTTTTTAAAGATAAAACACAATAGAACATGATTATTTACATCACACAAAACTCTTTAATATTTATTCATGTTTTGAGACATAAAATACTGAAACATATTACAGTACCATGTAAGATTCTTTGGGAAAGAGACAGCGGGAGACAGACACGATCCTTCACGATCCTGTGTATCATAAAAGAGGGAAAAGGGGGTGCAGAGAAAACAGAGATTACACAATGTATCAGGCACACGTAAATTGTGTCATGGAATGATATAAAGTAAATAGAAAGATAAGATAGCTGACAAACGTTAAACATCGCATGGCAAAAAAAGGAAGATGGAGAGAGAGACATACCTGACAAACTTGAATCACCACACTCAAAGAGACAAAGAGAGAGGCACATAGAGATGACAAACGTGAATCATTTCAAGGGAAAATGGCATAATTTAACATACTACACTTGGCGAAAAGAGTTATGAAATCAGCTGGGATGGCACCAGATGATGCTATGATGTAATACACTACACTTGGCAGTGAGAGTTATGAGATCAGCCGGGGTGGCACCAGATGATGCTATGATGTAATACACTACACTTGGCAGTGAGAGTTATGAGATCAGCCGGGGTGGCACCAGATGATGCTATGATGTAATACACTACACTTGGCAGTGAGAGTTATGAGATCAGCCGGGGTGGCACCAGATGATGCTATGATGTAATACACTACACTTGGCAGTGAGAGTTATGAGATCAGCCGGGGTGGCACCAGATGATGCTATAATGCTTTCCCCTGCCGTGGGTAACGCCTTCAACTCGTGCCTCGTGCAGCTAACGGTCGGGGCAATTTGTTGATGGTCTGTAGTTCAGTATCCAGCAGGTGTCGTTGATCTGTTACCTGTGTGCAAAAACGTGCGTATGTGTGTTAGTATTTGTGTATGTGTATTAGTATATCTGCGTATGTGTGTTAGTACTTGTGTGTTTGTGTGTGTGGGTGTATGTGTGATAGTACCTCTGTGTATGTGTGTTAGTACGTATGTGTTAAGATATTTCTTTAACATTGTTCTGGGCCCTTAAACAAAATTAAGGTACAAGTGGTCCCATGGCAGACACGCTGATTGGGTTGTCAAGTGTTGGGTCTTCACATAATCTGGGCCATGGGACATAAACTTCACCACATAATGCTGTTTTCCCAATTACGAGACATAAGCTGTTCGTTCACTACAAGTAGCTGTTTTCTCAATTACGTGCTGTTAGCTGTTCGTCCATTTCTTGATGCTGTTTTCCCAATTACATCTTTGACTATCTCTGTTTCCAATAAAGAAAAATAAGAGGTGATGTGGTCAGTTCCCTTCTCCGTCTATTTTCTTACCCAGGCAATTCTCAGATCATTCTGAAAGTTGTCTGTTACCAGTTTGTATGAAGCTGGGTCGACCACAAAGCCGTGCAGGTTGCGAACAATTCTGTCTGTCTCGGGGTTAGAACCGGGTCCACTGTTTTGGCAGGCAAGTGCACTAAACACTATGTCACCTTAACTACATAAATGGGTACTCGGAACTGTTCTGGAAAGTCAAGCAGTAGAGGTGATGATGACCACATCACCCAGCAAGTGTCAGTAATAAAATGTGGAGCTTGCACCACATAGTCTGTAATCCTCATGGTATGGGAACGAGTCATTTGCTTTCTTTTGATTTCTACTTTATTTGCTACAGTCCAGGATGTTTGCGGTAATTTGTTTTCGTGGAATTATGTCATCATCACCATCTTCAACTTTTACTGTCAAGTATCGTGGAGAGAATAATTAGCGTTCCAGCGCCCGATGGGTGACATTGGATAGTGTCATTCCATGTGATTGTACAATGTCATCTTCTGTCTGTGTCATACGTTAGCTGATGTTCGCTTATTCGGTGTGTTCCCGAAGTGAACGCTGATGGAGTCCAATTTCCTCCATCATTCTTGAGCAATATTACGTGGACAAATAAATTCCCTGCAGGTTCGCTGGACCCGTCGTAGGTTCAGCCTCAGGGGAATTATGTCATTACAAAAATAAAGATGTTTTGGTGCGAGGCTTCTGGGAACTGACAAAGTCAAGCTAATAAGTCGGCTTCTTTATCTTTTCAACTTCCCTCTAGGGACGGCAGACTTGAGTCATGACTGCCAAGATGTCTCGTACTGTTGCAGTTTCATTCATCATCATGTGCCATGTCGATAAGCGTGGGGGTACATGTTTTGCCGTCTTACGTGATCACCAGATCATGGATCAGCTCTGTGTTCTTGTCTCAACCATGCTACGTGGCCAAGTCATCTAGATATTTAATTCTCTGACTTCCCCTTATTGTGTTCCCCTCAATCTTGCCAGTTGTCACCAAGGTCTGTAGTTTATTTCTTCTCATAATGTGTCCAAATATTGTGACTTTCTTCGTCTAATTTCTCTCATCCATTTTCATCTGCTTCTTGTAGGACTATCTCATTGGTTTTTCTGTCTGTCCATGACATTCTTTGCATTTTCCTCAGAAATCACATTTCCACTGCCATTAGATTATTTTTTTTTTTCATTGTCTACATCTCACATTAATTCATAAGTTTAGGTTCTATGTAGCACTTCAAAACTCTTTTTCTCATTGCAATTGGCATCATTTTAATGGTCAGTATGTTTTTCATCCGGGGAGGCTACCTTCGCCATAGCGATTCTTGTTCTAATCTCTTAAAGGCACTTCCCATCAGATGTTTTGACTGGTCCGAGATAGCTGTACCGGTTTACTTGTTTAAGAATAGTCTCATTTACACGTAACTTATACTGTGATATTTCTTTCTTCCTTGTGACGATCATCATCTGTGTCTTCGTACAATTTAGTGCTAACCCTATTTGCTCACTGTGTACAACAACCACATCTACTAAATGTTACAGATTCTATTCATTGTCTACAATCAATACTGTGTTATCCGCATTTTCACTATGCCTAGAATGTTGCCTATTTCGTAATCCGTGTTTAAATGTCATTAGAGTTATCCATGTCTGGCCAATAATTTCAACCCAAGTGAGTATCCAATGTATCGACATTTTGATTTGGTTTGTTGTATATATGTCCCTGTTATCTAACATGGTACAGAAACTAGAGGTGACAGCGGACGAGGTTGTGTAACGGTTAGGACAATGACATGACCGCGGTCAAACAAAGGTTCAATGCCAGCCCTCGTCGTTCTATACGGGAGGGACAGACTTACCACCTGTTCCACTGTGCATTCATGAATACACACCTGTGCTATGTTAGTGATATGGACATTTTTTTTTAAATTTTGAGACCAGAGTCTTAATGGAGCTTTCATAATTCTGAAAACATTTTGAAGAGCATATCCTTAATTTGCTAAAACGATGCTCTATTTTCTGACATCTGTCGCAGTTGTTTCACATATCAAATGTCACACCACATGCTAGACAGAATGTGCACCTTTCTGCCTTTTCTTCCGACGGCCAAACTGGGTATTATTTAGGTGGCATTCAGCACTAGGCTTCGTCCTCTTTTGTTCTGGTTTACAGAATGTCTACGTAACTTTCCTCTACTTTAATAGGCTTTGTTCTGGTTTACAGAATGCATACATTTTATCCGCGTGCATCATAATAGAGAAATCCCACTTAATTTTACACTCTCTTTGATTATCTGATTGTTGACAACAATGAAATAGCATTCATAACATCTACAACATTACGTAATTAAAATAATGCATTCACAAAATATATTAGTTAAATGAGATCATGACATGTCACGCTTGTGCAGTGGCTTGCAGTTTTGCCTGCTGCTCGGCGGTCATTGAGGCAAATTGTAAAATTAATCCGGGCTCCCATGTCCCTAAAGTGGATATCAGGATGGTCTCTTTTGTTGAAACACTTCTGCTGGTCTCTTTTCAATGAAGTAATGTTGTTGAGTCTTTTTTCTTGAGAAACTGCTGTTAAGTCGCCTTTCCCTGAAATACTGCCATTTAGTCCCTTTTTATCGAGACATTGCTGTTTGGTCTTTTTTTTTTTTCGTTAACAACACTGCTCTATTTCGTCCACAAAGACGACTAGATCAGTATACGTTGTACGTGTCTTTTTCTCCTCTTCCCTTTTTTCTTCTAGAAGTAAAGGCAGCCGGCGAATACATCACACACGGTCAGCCTATAAAACTATAGAGATGGCATCGTATTCTCGATACGTCTCTCTGTGTGTTTTGTTACTATTATACCATCTCAGGTTATTCAGCTGGGACACTGGTATAGAATGTTTCAATATGTAACTTCTTCATTCCAGATTTGTGACATGCATTTGGACGTCTTCTTTTGAAGATAATGTGATGGTTTTCCTTAGACTTCTACATCCACACGTGTAGCTTGTGACGTTCGCTGTTGAGAGCCATTTTCTGCTATCGGAAAATGTAATTGTCCTGCACTATTCAGATGAAGATATACGTTTATTCTTGTGGATATGCAATCCTCCGAACTGCGTTTATCGGGCTCTTGTTCGTTGTCCGTTCGTTATCACTAGGAGGTGTAGTTGGTAGCGTCCCTTCATCGAGCTGCTGGCATTTCTCATAATTGCCAGTACTTTAGACGTCAGTACTAGGCTATAGTGCATGAGTGACCATTTCTAACTCCATTTGTATGAGATAAAGTTGTAAACTAACCCCATAGGTATGCCAGTAGGGTTTTGAAATATTGGTGAAAGACCCACACTAGCTGTACCCCAAAACCACACATGATGTCACGTATCTTTCCTAGACCATAGAAACGTATTTAATTAGCGTGCATCGACCATAGAACCGCGCTTTCGACCCTGCAACAACGACCAAATAACCGCGCTTTCAACCCCACAACAATGACCATAGAACCGCTCTTTCAACGCTGAAATAACTGAAGATGGAACTCAGGGTGGCAGTGGGTGTAACTGAGTAGATTAACTTCTACTGTACTACCAAGTGTCATCTTGTATTTCATTAAATTACATATACAAAAGCATTGGTATATTCTATGCATAATATAATTCAATGAATTTATGAGGTTGCAATATGCCTAAAAGCTTTTGAAATCCTCTTAGCAGCCTTCATCCTTGTTGGCTACCACCCACTACCAACCCAAAAATGTAGCTCCCATCGCCTTCTGAAAACCACCCATTGATGATTTCGCACTACTCATTGCTTCCAGGCACACACAGCCGCCGTTGGAAGGATCAAATAGATTTTATCCGGACAGGATTCGTCCTCATCTGTATCCCCCGATGCGAGAGATTCTATCTGCATAAACAGCTTATTATCTTCACATACATGACAAGTTTTCAATATGCAGCTTCTCAAGTTCTGAACGTTCGTGATTACCCATCGCTCTATCTCTTATAGCTGGAAATCCTTGCATCGAAATCGGTGGGCACATCTGTTGTCTAGACTGCTTTGTCCCGCGTGGTCTGAACACTCCATGTTTCAATTTTTAACAACAAAACAGTTGTATATCCTTTACAGGATGTGGCAGTCAACTCCAGCGTTTCCTTTTTTTTTTTTTTTTGGGGGGGGGGGGGGATGTTTGTGATTTCTTGGCAAGTTTAGTTTCAATAGTTTGTAATTGCTTCCTGGACGACCAGCACTCATACCATTCAAATCGCACGCTGCTGTGTTTCGCATGCGGTAAGTGGAATTATGAATTGCATTCATAACCCCTTCGGGACAGAGTGATTTCATTACGCACAGTTTAAAGTGGTTATATCTCTATAGCGATATGTATTTCACCTGTGGTTGTGTTCCTGGCGTCTCAAGTGTTGCAATATTCTAGCGCACCATTGAGTTTGTATGTGTCCTTGTATTTGTTTCAAGATGATATAGCGACTGAGGGATGAGCAAGCTCTATAGTTTGACCAAATATCCTGTAAGTTATTATTCTTTGCGTAAACATGAATGGCTAAAGTTGTATTCAACAAACAGAGACAACCTATCGCACTCAGATAAGTCATTAACTGATGTTAACAGTGATCAAGTGTCACATTTCCTGTCACAGTTAAATGGTGCGATTCTGTGGGAGTTCATTGTCTAGCAGACTTTACCTATCGGCCTGATGGTCGTGTGCTCGAATCCCCTTTCTATGAGAGAATTTATTTAGTAATTGATCTGTTCCCTCAGGTTCTCACGTCCTAAAATGGGTACAAAGAAATGTTCTAGGAAGTAAAGGCGTCCGGCGTTATTAACCACATTACACTCTAGTGCCGAAAGGTCTAAAGCATGGGGCTAGCACCAAATATGCAGTTAACCTAAAGGAGTGGACAAGAATATTTTACTTTGTTTTAATTGTATGTTAGGGCTGTGGGTGTGTACGTGGACAATGAAACCATAAAATAGGGGGTAAAACGAAGACTTAAGAAAGACGGTTAAATAGGTTAATGAGAGCAATATTGGGGGAGGAGAATGGGAAAAAAAAACAACAAATAAACTAGGACATATTCCAAAAGCGAATGAAAACATTACTGAATAAAATCATAGTTAGACATTGAATTTACAGTGGCCATCTATATAGATGTAGTTTCTGATATAAATGTTGCAAATACCTCAGGGTAACTAAGTAACCAGCGAATAACTAACAGCGACAGGTTGGGAAGGGGCTATTTAGAAGAGGCTAACGAATTTAGAAAATAGGAAAACAGTGTTCTTTGTCAAATAATGAGATATAGACGCATCGGAGAACATCGTGACTAATGGAAAGACCCAAGGTTGCAGAGGCAGCGGCACATAAAGATAAACGATGTTTAAGAAATGACGTTAGATGATATGAGGCGATGACATTGAGAAATGATGCTTGATTGTCTGAGCCGATGACACTCGAAAGTGATGTTTGATTGTCTGACCCGATGACATTGAGAAATGATGCTTGATTGTCTGATGACATTGAAATATGATCTTTGATGGTCTGCGCTGATGACATTGAGAAATGATGTTTGATGGACTCAGCTAAATGACATTGAGAAATATCATCAACAGAATTGACCCAGAATACCGAAGACCGAGATCTGTTTAGAGACATGAACATCTAAACCTTCTAGCATGACACATGCTGATGATAACAATGGCGTTGATTCAAATTCACATGAATCAATGTTATAGGATGTCCTGGAGGGAAAAGTGGAGGGGAAACCTATAAAAGGAGAACGACATTTGATATTTCTAAGCAGAAAGACGGCGAGGAAGAGAGTCGACGCGTTATCTAATACAGTTGTACCTAGTCACTACTCCATCGCATATCTGCCGTAGGATTATATGTACTCTATTGCTTGCGTGTGTGTTTCTAAGAAAAATGCAAAGAATACCATGGATAGATAGAAAAACCAATGATTAATTCTTACAAGAAACACATGAAAACTGTAAACTAATTAGAGAAATTAGACGTTGACAGTCAAGGTGTTTTGGGGCATGTTATGAGAAGAAATAAATTGGAGAACTTGATGACAACTGGAAATACTGGTAGGAAAAGAACAATGGGAAGACAGAGGGGTACATATCTAGATGGCTTGGCAACATGGCATATTCCAGACAAAAGCTCAGAGCTGATGCACTCTTCTGTTGATCGCGTGAGTTGGCGAAACATGACCGCCCACGCTTATCGCCATGTCACGTGATGATGATTAGGTATGTCCCGCGACCACAGAGAGTAATATAGATATGCCTACCATCATGAGAGATCAGATCCGTTTAACACAAACTTGCAACATGTCATGTGATATTGTTCAGAAATCACGGACTGTCTCCATCTCACATTAAAGACTCATACACGTGTCAACGTCAGCTCGCCCAGAATTCCCCTATGCAGATGACAAGATTGGATACCAAATGTAGAATTATGCAACGACCTGGGCAAAAACCGATACAAATGGAAATTAAGGCGAGAAAATATTGGTGGATTTAGCATGCGATGTCTTTGAAACATGGAAATATTGTCAAAGGGGTCTTGGAGTAGAACGTATAGGAAGGAAGATGTGATTGCGATGAGGTGGTGCTGAACAATGAGAATAGCGAAGGCAAGTAGCTATAATGCAGGATCACTGTCGTGGGAGGAGGTAAGACAGTTCAGCAAACAGAATCTGTTGAGATGGATTTTTTGCTGGCAGGTATTTATGTAAATGATTAGTTTAGTAACTGATTTAATGCCGAAGGATAACATATCGCTAAATATGATTCCCCCCCCCCCTTTTTTTTTCCCCCTATTTGGACAGAAGGACAATATATGCCATACTAGGGTTATCGTGTTATTTGTTTTGTTTCAAAATTTAAATGCTCAGTGAACGAGAATTTACATTATTAACACCTGTTGACTTGATCGTGTTCCATGTTTGATCCAAACCTACTATTTGTGTGCACTAAATCAGTTGACTATCCCATCGGATGGTATATTCTTCCTCTCTCTATCACCGTTTAAAGCATGACCCTCAACCAACTCATACGCTATCCTACCTGTTACTGTCTAATGCAGATCACTCCGTAAGGGAAACTAAGTAAAGGACTCCTACGCTCCTTCAGTGAAGTTAAGTAAAGGACCGTTTGATACCCTTAAGGTACCTTGGAGATATACATTTATATGCGTATATAATAATGGACAGTATCACGCCAGTGGTCTTCACTTCCAAAGACATTTATTTGTATCAGTTTTATGCTGGGTGGCCATGAGAGCTCAGGTCAATGATACGCATCCTCCCCGAATGGGATTCGAACCCTTGACTGTGGCGTCTAGCCACTGCCCTATCATGGCTCCCAGTTTGTGCTGTCTTTGTCATAGTATTCATCCCTGTCTCTTATTCTCTTCTCTGTGGGTGTTGGCTCTCCGCCGATGTGTTCGCCCTGTGGGATCCAGTGAAGAACCGTTCTAGTTACAATATGTTCATGTTTTCCTATGTGTGTCCTATACAGCATCTATGTTTTCTCCCGCCTATGTCTTCACTGGAATCCCCACCGTGTTGTGAATTGTGTACGTATCCCTAGAGTGTTCTAAATTTTGTATGTACGCACACAACCCCCCCCCCCCCCCCCCCCCCCCCCCCCCCCCCCCCCCCCCCCCCCCCCACAATATCGTGAATTCCATGTCTACGATGTCATAAATTTCGAATGTAAATCCCTCACACTTTAGTTTGCTGAATGACTGTCAGCAGTGAGGTTGTCCTTTGTTTTCTTCAGACCCACAAAATACATGGAGTTTATTTGTTGTTTTTTTTTCCTGTGTATCCCAAAAAGCATGTCATCCGCCTTCTTCCTTTGTTACGTTTAGCCTTACTGCACTAAAGAAATCAGACTTTCTCAGTGACAACTTCCGTTCTCTCTAGTTTCGTACAATAGGAATTTGTTTTGGTAGGATTTTGCAATGAAAATAATGAAAATTTTTATTCCTAACTTGTTGAAACTAGAGGAGTTAATAATTATGTTTTTAAAATAAAACACCCCCCCCCCCTTTTTACACACACACGCACGCACGCACGCGCGCGCACACACACTCACACACACACACACACACACACACACAAATCAATGCAATATACGGCGAAATGGGGCATCATGAAACTTGCAGAATATGGAGAACATGGCATTTTTATGTGGCCGAAGTGCACAGGGACGCCATAAAGGCAATCTAACATCATGTCTTGATTGATTACAGTCATATACCAGGGAACAGACTGACGGCGTCGTTTTCTAAGATAAAGAGGAATTAATAAAACCGGATTAATGATTTCAGATCTCCCCGGGGACCTGCAGTTTTTACAAGTGCCCCAGTGAAACCAGCTGAATGTTTGTTAGAGATGCCTCTGGGAACCCTTTAAGCATGTGTAGTCGGCAGTTAGCGCGTTCGATTTAATATGCCAGAGATGTTTACCGACAAACATAAGGCTGCTGTTTGTTGACATCGTTGATACCGACCATCTGGCGGGAGCTGACATCGCTTAATCCACGAGTTGTCTTCGGAGACACGTTGGTTCTGAAAGAGTTATCACTAACTATGTTTTACTGTTCCATTTATTGGTATTTGCTACTGGAACTTGCTTTGTGAATATGGGATATCATTATGTCAAAATGTGGATTATATGGAACAGGCGAGAATATTTAATAACAATGTAACACATAACAAAGTCCGAAGCGAACGAGAATGAAAAAGAACGAAACCAAGGCTGGGGGGAAAAAAGCGTATCTTGGGTACAAAATATATTGTTGAACATCATGATACAGGAAACCTTTCTGAATCCATCCTACAGGAAAACTTACTGAAACCATCATACATGAAACATTGCTGAAACCATCCTACAGGGAACCTTGCTGAGCCCATCCTACAGGAAACATTGCTGAAACCATATTACAGGAACACTTGCTGAAAATAATGCTACAGGAAACTTTGCTTAAAATCAGATTACAGGAAATCTTGCTGAAACCATGCTACCGGAAACGTTGCTGAAACTATGGTACAATAAAACTTGCTGAAAACCAAGTTACAGGAAACCTTGCTGGAAACCACTATATAGGAAACCTTGCTGAAACCATGCTACAGGAAACCTTGCAAAAACTCAAGCTACAGAAAACCTTGGTTTATAAACATATGGAGCTAGCACTATATACCCAACACTCGTCCTTCTTTGAAGAGATTCTTTACTTTAGTATACTTTATCTGGCCTCGTTCTTTTCGCTGCACCATTTTCTCGATGCTTCGTGAATAAGAAGATATAATAAGAACAACAACGACAACAATAACAACAGGACCCCAGGTGTTCCCCAGGGCGGAGTCCTGTCCCCAACACTTTTTCTAATCTTCATCAATGATCTTGTTGCTAATCTACCCGACGGAATTAAAGCGGCAATGTACGCTGATGACCTGGTTTTGTGGAGTGCAAATGAACATGCATCAGTGGCCACCATATTGCTACAGAGAGCTGTAGATACATTTGTTGCATGGGCGGATAGATGGTGTATCAGCATAAACACTGACAAGTGCAGCACCACTCTATTTACCCTTTCTCCGAAACAAAAGGCAGGGAGCATTCAGATAAATGGAACACCCCTAAGAGAAGATAAGGAACCAACATACCTTGGTGTAACATTCGACAACAGGCTGACATGGAGAAAACACATCAAAAAAGCAGTAGCAAAAGCCAGAAGGAAAATTGCCATCCTGAGAAAGCTAACTGGAACCACGTGGGGAGCCAGTGGGAAAATACTTAGCAAAGTTTACCAACAGAGCATACGACCACACTTGGAATACGGGTCAACTGCGTGGTGTTCAGCATCAAAAACTACATTGCAGGAGCTGGACAAGGTGCAAAATCAAGCTCTTAGAGTCATCACAGGAGGGATGAGATCAACCCCTATAGTAGCAATGGAGAAAATGGGGAGGACACAAGTTTTAAGAGAACGCAGAGATACAAAAACACTAATACAAGCAGAAAAGTTTCTCAGCTTGCCAGTCCACCCTATGAAGAACCGATTTGAAAACTTAGCTATGGGGCGGTTGAAAAGAAGTAGTTTCATCCACCAGGCCAAACAACTCTGCAGAGAATCCATCGATCTTCCCACAGTTGGTATCCCCCTGACAACTATTCCAGAGCGAACCCCGTGGAAAGATGAGCATAGAATATCGCTACAAATCCTGTCAAAAGTGAGAGGAATATTGGACAAGGAAGAACAGAACAGTGTACAGCGCAGAACAGCCACTCTCAGCTTCCTTGATGATGAATACCCACAGGACCTCTGGATCCGAGTCTACACAGATGGGTCAGCACAAAATGCTGTTCGAAATGGAGGAGCGGGAGTGTACATAGAATACCCAAATAATACTAGAGACACGGCCAGAATTCCAACAGGAAAGTACTGCCATAACTATGATGCTGAAATTGAGGCGATCAAGATAGCCACAGAGAAATTACAAAATACCAGCCATGGTACACAACCTGCAGTGATATTGACAGATGCAAAATCCGTAATAGAGGCGCTCCTGTCTGGGAAATTGCCAGTTCTGAGGACACTACTTTCTGAACTTAGCAGTCAGCGTAAGATCACCATACAGTGGATACCATCCCACTGTGGAGTCCCCGGAAACGACAGAGCTGATCGATTGGCTAAGGAAGGAGCAAAAGAAGAACAATCTGATGTGCCTATTACATACCACCAAAAGAAAAGAATGATCAAATCAATCAGAAAGCCTCCAAACCTTACTCAAGACGACTACCACGTTATGGACAGATCAGAACAGGTCATTCTTCTGCGCCTCAGAACAGGACACAATAGATTACGCAACCACTTGTATACAAAATTCAAGATTGGTGACTCAGCCATGTGCACATGTGGTTTGGCGTCGCAGACAGCAGAGCACATACTCCAGGATTGCCCAAACTACAACATATCCAGGCGAACCTTCTGGCCTAGAGAGACAACAGTGGAAGATAAACTCTATGGACCGCTGAATGAACTAAAAAAGACTGTTAGATTCATACAAGAGACGACATTGCAGTTGTAGACATGTTTCAAGCGAACGAAAGGAGAAGAAGACAACAGGACTGAAGTGCTGCACAGACGTTGTTTATCCAGTCTGATGACCGACTGTTCCTGTGCAGACATATACAATGCTTCAGACAGCTGATTGACTTGGCTAGTGATGGCAATGTTTCTGATCCGATATTAGAAGAAAATGAAAAATGTCCACCTCGCTCAGCTTGCTTTCTCAGGTCAGAGCAGTAACGGCTGTAGCAGGATATAGCAATACATAATGAAAACAATTAGGTGTGCTTGACTTTGTCCAATTTGTATTGCTTTTTCAGCCTTGGTTATAATCAACGTGGTTCCACAAACATGATTATAGCTTAGTGCTATGCCTGTTATTTTTTCAGCATTGTGGGGAGGGGAGAGAGAGAGAGAGAGAGAGAGAGAGAGAGAGAGAGAGAGAGAGAGAGAGAGAGAGAGAGAGAGAGAGAGAGAGACTGAAATAGTGGTGACAATAAGTTTGGTCCAGGTGGATGACAGACTTGATTAGAAATGGCCTAATGTCTGTTCAGGGGAGTGATACACTGGACTTTTGATAACATAGTCATTGGACCAGGTGGATGATACACTGGACTTTTGATGACGCAGTCATAGGGCCAGATGGGTGATACACTGGACTGTTAATGACGTAGTCATTGTGCCAGGTGGATGATACACTGGACTTTTAATGGCGTTGTCCATGGTCCAGGTGGATATTACACGTAATATTTTATGGCATTGTCCGTGGTTCAAATAAATAGTAGACTTGGCTGTCTCTCTCTCTCTCTCTCTCTCTCTCTCTCTCTCTCTCTCTCTCTCTCTCTCTCTCTCTCTCTCTGTCTCTCTCTCTCTCGCTCTTTCTCTCTCTTTCTCTCTCTTTCTCTCCCTCTCTCTTTCTCTCCCTCTCTCTTTCTCTCTCTGTCTGTCTCTGTATGTATGTGTGCATGCGTATGTGCGTGCCTGCGTGCGTGCGCGTGTGTGTGTGTGTGTGTGTGTTTGTTTGTCCGTGCAGAGAAGGCTTAAAGCTATTGGAAAACATAGGCAACCGTTGAACGTCATGCAAAGAAGGATGTTATTTTGACGTGATCGCAATAATAGATATGTGGATCTTTTACTGACAGTACTGGAGGGCAAGGGTAAAAGAGAACGACTTATGAAAAACACCACACAAGGAGGTTGATGCACAAACTTAGCTGAGCTGAAGAGAGTTGCTGAGAACAGGAGACATCGGAGGAACGTGCTCAGACTGCTTCGCTATTGAATGAAGGATCCAATGAATGAATGAACAAAGTTAAATGATTGTAAAGACCTTGTTTTAATAGCAGGAAGCATGTCGTGGACACGACCTTAGGTCCGTATGTTTCGATGGATGATGTAATCAGTCTCTCGCCAGCCACTAGTAACTTGTGTGTACATTTTCTGGTATCTATTTTATGAGGCTGGGTGGACACATGAGAGGTGTGGTCGCGTCAACAAATCTTTCCTCAGGGAGGAAAGGAATCGCAACCTAAGACCGCCCAGTCGGCAGGCCATAGAATATTATATATGCGCCATGCACACAGATTGCTCAGCCCGAATTTTGAATCACCGCTTCATTTACCCTCTCGCTTTGAACTCAAGCATAGATCTCACACGTGATACTACTTCTAGTACGCTGGACTGATTTTTGCGTGTGGATTAGCTTTCCCTTTACCAGTGTCCTTCGCCATTAGGCGAACCCACTCCGATTTCTGAGGTGCTTGTAATTTAAGTCAAGAACGATAAGTCAACAGTTTAATCCAACTGAACGGTGTAGGGGTTTAACTCGCTACCCCGGCATCAGCACACCGGATGTTTTAGAACGAGCAATCTTATCCATTCTGCCAAGCTGACCTCCTTCAAGCTTGTTGATTCCTGTTAGTTTTCGTGACAGACAAACTACGTGTTTAAACGGTTCTGTGAGCTGCGTTCCCAGTTGTCTTTGCGGTTTTAAACACTATTGTATTGTTTCAATTACCGCTATCAAATTGTTCCGTTAAAGTGATTTTGAATGTGACTGCTTTTGTTTGTTAGTATTGCAATTAGTGAAACCGTTGTCCTTACTGTCAGGGTGTTCTGTACAGTGTAAATCTTATTTTTTTTTAATTTGTTAATTTGCTTTCTTATGTTTTTGTTTCTCAATGAACCTAATTGTTTAAGGTCTTTGACTCCTACAGTCTCCTGCTAATAGACCCAATTTCATTCATATTTTTGCTGATAGACATGTGTTTTTACTTCTCATCCTATGGCATTTGATTGAGGCGTTTTTGCATTCTTATGTTTTGTTTCCGCAATTAACCTATTAGTTCAAGGTCTTTGTTACCCGCAATATCCTGCTAATAGAATTTTGTTTTCACTTCTCAACTCATGGCTCATGGCTTGTGCTCGAATGGTATGTTTGTATTCTTATGTTCCATCAGTTAACCTAATCGTTCATGGTCTTTGTCTCTCGCCAATATATTTGTGTGTGTGTGTGTGTGAGTGCGCGCGCGCGAGTGTGTGTGTGTGTATGCGCGTGCGCGCTTTTCATCTCAAGCTATCTTATGGCTTTTGTTCCATGATCTGCATGTTGATACAGTAAGAATTTGAATTGTTGAAGTGGGTTGCACAACATTCATCCTCATTATCATGCAGTTTATGTCACCAATCCATTTTCTTCTCTGGCGTCTTCTGGCCCTCGTAACAGATCTTCTTTGATGGGCTGATAGTTGATGGTGTTACATTCTAATTAGGTGGCCAAACCATTTGATCTTCTGCCTTTCAACATGTGGCACAAGGCGTTGATCCCTCTATTTGTCTGATAACATTATTTGTTGTTCGTATCAAATAGCTCTTAGCTCTCCTCAATTGTCTCATCTCACAGATGTTGGGTAAACAAGGTGTGCTGTTGTATTTCTTTGTTGTTGAGTAAACTGATGAATAAATATTTCAGAAATACCTCCGGTTGTGACCAGAAGCAAAACACTGATGTGTACATTGATGAGTAAACATTGCACGTTTGTAACATGACTTGATAGCTCTAAGAGTGCAGTGGATGATTCTATATTCAACTTATATCTGCTTCACCATTTACGTTTTACACTGTAATGCACAAAACTAGCACTTCAGCATTAAGTGAGGTGACACAAGCTGCTCATTTGACGTCTACGCCAAGAGGTGTGAAGTACTTGGTGCTGCCGTGTCGGACAATGCAATTCTGTGTAGAAAGAATGAAAACATGTTTGGATCCGGCGTTCAGAAATAAACACATTAAATACATAAACAAAGGACACCCAAGTAGAAAACACAACCTAGCTAGACATGCATCAATATTTAGAACTAGTATTAATTTAAGGAGTCAATCTCAGTCACTGTGCCTTCTTCTGCTATGGGTGTTCGTTTTATTCATGAGTGTGGAATCCGCCCAGTATACCTTTCCAATGAATTCGAACTTAAGCTCTCCAGTACGGGAGGTGAAGATTGGGGTTATATTAACCCATGGTCAGGGAAGACCGCAGTTTGAGAACCTTCCATTTACCAGTGAGATGGTTATGCCAGCGATCATACAAGCTGTGGAGAAGCTGCAGCGAGAACCTCAGTCGATATTACATGGAGTCGACATCGTCATAAATGAAGAAGACTCCAACTGTTCCAACTATTATGGACCCCTTGCGGCTATTGCCTTGTATAGGGGGAAAAAGGCACACGTGTTCCTGGGGCCAGCCTGTGATTATGCTGCGGCTCCTATAGCTCGGTACAGCGGAAGATGGGGCATCCCAGTCATAACAGCAGGCGCCTTGCTTCCGTCCTTCAGTGACAAGGGCGAGTTCCAAGCCTTGACAAGAGTCCAAGGAAGCTTCCACAAAATTAGAGAGATGTTCCAGTCAGTCCTGACCAACTTCAACTGGACCAAGATAGGCATGCTTTTCCATGAGGATATTAATTATCTTGGCGGCCCTAAATTTGAATGTCTGCAAACTCTTCGCCACATCTACGAAATGTTCCAGATAAAACCACCGTACTTCAAAATTGAGGAATCAAACTCTGTGGATTGGCGGAAGCATGTGGCTGCATTGTCCAACAGCTCCAGAAGTGAGTAGAAAAACCACATCATACAACGAAAGTCTTGTCGTAAGAACGAAAAATGATATCGCGAAGACTCGAGACTTTGCTGAAATATAGATATAAACAGATTCGCTGCCGAATAAAGGTAGGTTTGAATCAAACAAAAATGGATGGCGGAAAATGGGAAGTAGGGGTGTGTCACAGTTATGACTTAAAAGTGGTTAATATGGTAACAGACGTGTTGTATAATAAGTCAACTTAAAGGGGGTTGCTTAAGGAAAAACTATCGTATACATGCCCATGTAAGTTAGAGGATTAATCATCCCGTGGCACTTGACTAGTTAATAAATCCCCTATATAGATAGTCCTCAATATTGACAGAAACGGAACACGTCTTAGACATCCGATAGTCTACTGATAGAAATGGCAGACGACGACCTGCCATCTTGTTACAGATTGTTAATAATATGTTCCCAAGAGCTCCATTTTTCGTTGACTACCCTACCTTAACCTCAGTGCGCCCAACTGACATATGTAATGTCGAGTATATAACAAAGATTTTCGATGACGCCGAGACTTTGCTGTTGATAAAATCAATATTAAAACCATATTGTGAGTTCAAATACTATTGCATTGTGGCCACATCATTTTACGAAGACATTTATGAATGTTGGAAAGTGTTTTCACAGCAAGTGATCTTTTATAGCCAGAAATTTTAAAAATAAAGCCCAAGCGAGAGTTTCCAAAAGACCTTGATCTCTAATTTCTTTAAATAATACACGAAACAAACAAATACAAAGATAGAGTAGTATTGTGTTTGTTTCTTTGTTTTTTTTTTAAAGGGACTGTTTGCAAGACACCCGATCACAAATAATCACGTGATTAGTTGGTTTTGATGACTCTACATCGTGAGAACAAATTAACTTGACAGGGAAGGAAGATGACCAGAAATGGAAGTCTACAATTTACTGTAGGTGAATCCTGTGTTTTGTAGTTGCATGAGTTAGAGTTGTTTTCTTAAAGACAAAGGTATTAGTCCTACAGACAAGAGATTGGTCATATAGACACTGTGATATTCCTGTCAGACTTTTAGTGCAAATAATTATTTTTAATAAAGCCATTGAGTCTCTCATTAAAATGTTATCTTCAGGACATTAGATTAACATAATTAGGAAATGACCCCTAATGCGTATTGGGTACACGATGCTCATCCCATCTGTTTATTGACCAATGGGCACACAGGGGGTGATGTCAATATGACGCTGGCGCCTTTATTTCCCAGGACATTTCATAATACCCATGTTAAGCAGGGTAGATCTAGGAGCTCAGATCAATTCACCAAAATCCAATGGAATTAATATAATGGTTAGTGGTTACAGCAGAATCGACTCTATAGCACCCAAACCCAAAGAGACTGTTGCTCCCTCAGCAGATTGTTTCAAGGCGGATAAACTTACCTGGCAGTAAATAGAAGTCTCCGAGCCTATATCAGGTGGCATATTGAAGATATGATCCTAGGCCTATATTTAGACCAATCGGTACGTGATGACTGATATTAATTAGTCACATGACCATCAGGTCGGCAGCACAGCTTTCTGCATTAGCCGCTCCCACACACACACACACACACGCGCACACACACACACACACACACACACAAAATGTGCTTAACAATGATTAGATTGCTGAAAACGTATCTAAATCCAACTTTGAACTTTAGACAAAACTAAGAATTTGAAAAAGAACGTATCCTAATTGTATACCACTCTAAACATTCGCAGGGGTTCTTATGTGGTTAGTTCGGGTTTTTAAATTTGCATGTACTGTAAAAAGAGTACACAGTTACTAGTCAGCTCTTTCCACGTTATTTCATCAAAATTATTAATAGTATGCACAGTTTTAAGGATATTATTTAAAATTAATATCCAGGACAGTGCAAAACAAATGGTTATTGTAATTAAAGCTACTAGCCACAACGCATGGCTTCCAGTCACGGACTCTTGGAAATATCTGTCCCAGGGTGTGGCCGTCCGTCCCCTAAGTGTTAATGGTGTAGGTGCCATGGTTTTAATCATTATAAAACAAGAAAATTTAGTTTATCAACAAACGCAAAGTCTCGTGTCAAGCGATCATTTTTGTTTCTTCTTGTATGTGTTTGTGTGTGTTATGTTTGCTCTGTACTGCTTTTGTGTTTAAGATCTAGCTCTTACTATAGCTTATTTATTCAAACAGTTTACGATTTTATACCCATGTTTTACATACCTAGTATTGTCACCGCTTACAAATTCCATGTTTGTTTGGGTGGGTTGGAGTTATTTATTTATTTATTTATTTTTTTGTTTACGCATTTTTATATACTGTACTTGCTTCAATATACACTGCAGTGTGTGTGCTTCAATATACACTGCAGTGTGTTCATGTGTGTAACATAGTAACAATCAACATCACCTTGCAAATTTCCTTAATATACTATAGTTGTACTACAGACGTAGATGTTGTCAGTATATTGCAGGCGTAGATGTTGTTAGTATATTACAGTGCCTCCATGTGTGTAGCATGGTAAATATAATCGTACCTATATTGCTACATGACGATGATTGAGGCTCTATCATTCAGGCAGCTACAGTAGCAAGGGAAGAGGGTAACATTCCTGGACTCTTTTCCTGACTTCGCTGAAAGGAGATCTGATAACCAGGCAGAAGCTCATTGTGCGGTTCTTGCTTTCGCTTGTGTTTGTCTAAATGTGCTCTATTTATAAATAATAGTAAGTATAAGTGTATCATATTTGCATATTTATATGTATGTGTTATACCTGTTACTGTTCTTCAAGGCATGCTAGGAAGTAACAAATGCCTACTCTAAAACATTATTAAATTTCAGACACAGCACCATAAATACGCTCAAAATATTATAGTTATACTTCCCGTAAAACACAATAATTTCACTTAAATGCATGAGTATTTTGCCCCATGCAAAACACCGTGGTTTGACTTCAATTTATCAATTGTTTGTCAAGTACGAAACACCACCAGTTCATTCAGATCATCGGTAGTCTATCTCACACAAAACACCACCACTTTTCTTCAAATCATCAATATTTCCACACAAAATACCGTCACTTCTCTTTAGATCAGTGTTTCCCAACGTGGGGCCCACGCCCCACAGGGGGGCAATTTGACTGTTAAGGGGGGCAATTCGAAAATGGAAGAAATCGGCTGAATATAACAAAACGGGGAGACTTGAGACTGAAGTTAACTAAATTGGAACCTGACATAAGATCTCTTTGCAGCAAGCATCAAGCGCAAGGATCTCACTAAATTTAAATAATAAATAATTACTAATAATTAAAATAATATTGAAAAATCTTTCATTAAAATTATTTTGTACTTGAATTTCAGTTCTCCATTATATGTTTTGAAAATTTACTTACTGTGTTTGCTCAATAATTACCTAGTGATTTCTTCCTAAAACCTATCATTCAAGTTTCTTTAGTGAACATTTCAATTTTTGAATATTAAAAATAATGTATATGTTGAGGGGGGGGCGTGGGGCGGGGGAGGGGGGCAATATGAATTTTAGAAAGGCTTAAGTGGGGCATGGTACAAAAAAGGTTGGGAAACACTGCTTTAGATCATCAACTACCTTAGACAAAACACTATTAGCATGTGCCTTACCAACTAGCGTAGGCGTTGTTGCGTCTCTAGAGATCTCGGTCCATGATGTTCTGGATCAACTCTGCTGATAATATCTCTACACGCCATCGTATCAGTCCAGTCAACATAAAAACACCATTGTTGTTTTTAAGAGAACCAGCGTTGCCTTCAAACACAGCAGTACACACTTATAGCAAATAATATCACGCTTGACACAATTATATCACATAATCTCACAGAGAAAATATTATAGCACATGCTCTCACAAAGAATACAATTATAGCTCATTATCTTACAGAGATAAGAAGTATAGTACATAATCTTACAGAGAACACATTTATAGCACATAATCTCACAGAGGACACAATTCTAGCACATAATCTCACAATGAATGCAATTGTAGCATATACACTCACAGATAACACATAACACATAATCTCACAATAAAAACGATTATAGCACATCTCACAGAGAACACAGTTATAGCACATAATCTTACAATGAACTCAATTGTAGCACATACACTCACAGAGAACACATAACACATACTCTCACAATGAAAACGATTATAGCACATAATCTCACAGAGAACACAGTTATAGCACATAATCTCGCAATGAACTCAATTGTAGCACATACACTCACAGAGAACACATAACACATAATCTCACAATGAAAACGATTATAGCACATAATCTCACAGAGAACACAGTTATAGCACATAATCTCTCAATGAACTCAATTGTAGCACATACACTCACAGAGAACACATAACACATAATCTCACAATGAAAACAATTATAGCACACAATCTCACAGAGAACACAGTTATAGCACATAATCTCACAATGAACTCAATTGTAGCACATACACTCACAGAGGACACATAACACATAATCTCACAATGAAAACGATTATACCACATAATCTCACAGAGAACACAGTTATAGCACATAATCTCACAATAAACGCAATTATAGCACAAAAACTGGCAGAGAACACAGTTATAGCACATAATCTCACCGAGAGCACGGTAAACAATATAAAATAACACAAAATAGTGCAGATTTACAGAACACAATTACGGAAAACATAGGACTTTGCGGCGACTAGCCTTCATCAGCAAACAAATACACACAACTCAACATATAAACACGGGGGAGATCTATCTATCTATCTATCTATCTATCTATCTATCTATCTATCTGTCTGTCTGTCTGTCTGTCTGCCTGCCTGCCTGTCTGTCTGTCTGTCTGTCTGTCTGTCTGTCTGTCTGTCTGTCTGTCTGTTTGTCTGTCTGTCTGTCTGTCTGTCTAAATACCTACCTACTCCCACCCTCCATCAGGCAGGCAAAGAGACAGACGGGTAAGTTAACAAGTAGGTCGGTTGTATATTTCCAACCGCTAGCGAGACATTATGCCTTCACACATATCAGACACTGGCGTAAATATGCACAAGTGTTTGTTTCTGTACCTGCCGCCCTTCATTCCCTGAAAACACAGATAGTAATCTGACCTGCAAGTTTATACTTCACCTCGACACCGCTAGGTACAAGAAGAACATGATGAGATGAGATGAGATGAGATGAGATGTTTCCATGCGCAATCGATCACGTAACTGATCAAGTCGGAACACGTCCTGTCACTGCCAAAGGCTGAACTCACGGTTCTTGACCTAGTAAACAAGGGCAATAAACTCTAGGTCTCTTCCGCTCCAATAACCTACCTATATGTAGAACTCTACTGCATATATGAAATCACAATGGCCTCCTAGATTATGAAAGGAGGAACCCGTTTACCCGCTTTAAGGTGCATTGGCTATGGTGCAAGACACATGTTGGTATTGTTGGTGGGTGATGGGGGAGGTATCACGTCGGGCGCCTATACTTCCCATAGCAAGTATTGGTACGCATGTTCGGCTGGGGTGCCATGACTGGTTTTAACATCCGCAAAACACAATAAAGATTTAAGATGACCGAATAGAGCGGTCTTTATTGCACTGGTTATGGTAGAAAACCGGCTCTGTATCGAAGTGGTTACGGACGCAGTTCGTAATCCCGCACACCCACGTTCGAAACACAGCTGAGGGCGATTTGGAAGCAGATCGCTTTGCGTTGGTTTCCATACAAAGGTTTGAGTGACGGTCGTTCAGAAAGCAATTGCAAACAACTGAAAGTAAACCTACCAAGAATCACAGGCAGCCTAAAAATGCAAAGAAATGGCAGGTCCTGTGAAAAATACGGAACTAACTTTTTTATGGTAAAAAACTATGAAAGATGAAATCTGTGTTGCACTGGTTGTGTTAGGAACCCCCATAAACATCTGAGATGGAGATCTTTATTGCGCTGATTATATATACCATAAAGAGCGGTCACCATCAGTATCATCATCTGTCCCGCCACCTGTCTTAGGCGTGCATGTCTTTCTACAATCTTCGATTACTGTTCTTGATCAACTCTGCTGACGATATATTCCTCCACGCCACTGTTTCAGTCCACCCAGTATCAGTTATATCAGCCTCCCTGTGCCTCATTTCCCACTGACTGTTTCAGTACAACGATATTCTACAAAGCCCCCCCCCCCCCCCCGGGTCATTAAGGTCCAGGCTTTAGATCGAACCAGCCTAAAATGGGTAGCTGGAAATATCCTGGGAAATAAAGTCGACCGTGAGATTTGATCACATCAGTCATAGATCACATCAGTCATAGATCACATCAGTCATAGATCACATCAGTCATAGATCACTTTAGTCATAGATCACATCGGTCATAGATCACATCGGTCATTCATCACATCAGTCATAGATTACATCAGTCATAGACCACATCAGTCATAGATCACATCAGTCATATATCACATCAGTCATAGATCACATCAATCATAGATCACATCAGTCAACATCACATCAGTCATAGATCACACCAGTCATAGATCACATCAGTCATAGATCACATCAGCCATAGATTACACCAGTCATATATCACATCAGTCATAGATCACATCAGTCATAGATTACGTCAGTCATAGATTACATCAGTCGTAGATTGCATCAGTCATAAATCACATCAGTCATAGATCACGTCAATTATAGATCACATCAGTCATAGATTACATCAGTCATAGATTACATCAGTCATAGATCACAGCAGTCATAGATCACATCAGTCATAGATTACATCAGTCATAAATCACATCAGTCATAGATCACATCAGTCATAGATCACATCAGTCATAGATTACATCAGTCATAGATCACATCGGTCATAGATCACATCAGTCATAGATCACATCGGTCATAGATCACATCAGTCATAGATTACATCAGTCATAGATCACATCGGTCATAGAGTGCCGAATGACCTTTACAAATATGGGTCTAGCATCACGTACCCAGTACTTCTCAAACGTAGAAAAAGGTCAATTTTCTCTGTATGTCAATTGTAAGAAAACAGAGATTATGGTCGTCACTAAGAAAAAGGAAATACCACAATGTAATATACAAGTAAATGGGAATATTCTTCAACAAGTGAATCGGTACCATTATCTCGGAACAGTCATAACATCTGATGGGAGATGTCTTGAAGAGATTAAAACAAGAATCGCCATGGCGAAGGCAGCTCTTTGCAAGATGAAAAAAGTACTGACCAATAAAATGATGTCATTTGCAACGAGAAAAAGAGTGTTGATGTGCTACATAGAATCTGTGCTTTTGTACGGGTGTGAAACGTGGACAAATGAACAGGCAAGTTTTAAAAAATCTGATATCTGAGGAGATGTGGTTTCTGAGGAAAATGCAAAGAATACCATGGAGACAGAAAAACCAATGACCAAGTCCTACAAGAAACACATGAAAACCGTAAACTGATTAGAGAAATTAGACGTAGATAGTCACAATATTTTCGTCACGTTATGAGAAGAAATAAATTAGAGAACTTGAGGACAACTGGCAAGATCGAGGGGACGAGAACAAGGAGAGAGCAGAGAAGTAAATATTTGGATGGCTTGACCACGTTGTATTGTCGAGACAAGAACTCTAAGCTCATCCACGACTATGATGATCGAGTGAGATGGCAAAACATCACCACCGACGCTTACCGGAATGGCACACATTGATGATGATGATATGTCATATACCCAGTACGCCTCAAATGTGGAAAGGGGTCCATTATTCTGTATAGATTATATTACCCAGTATGCCTCAACTGTGGAAAGGGGTCCATTATTCAGTATAGATCATATTACCCAGTATGCCTCAACTGTGGAAAGGGGTCCATTATTCTGTATAGATCATATACCCAGTATGACTCAACTGTGGAAAGGGGTCCTTTAGTCCGTGCATATCAAAACCCCAGTACGCCTCTGTCGGATAACTTTGTTGGGACAACCCGAAAGACATAGGGGACAGTAAAGTTCCTCGTTCTCAATGTGATCCTGCCCGTTCTAATTAAATTAACCTTTAATGTCTCAGTTGCTTGAGTCCATAAATAAAGCCTCTAGGAACCAAAGAATACCTCTAGGAACCAAATGAAATGTTTCCCTTACAACCAACAATATCCTATTGGTGGTTCATTGTCTCTTCTCTCTCAGTTAATTAACTATTATCTAGGGTTTGTTTTAATTAAACAACTTAACTATGACAAGAAAAACTCTCAATAGATGACATGACCTCAGTTTTATGATTTAATAAACATAAATTGGGTTGTTCATCATTACATTAACAAAAACAACAACAACATACAATCCAGTTCAATACAAAAAAGTTCATATACATATCTATCTATAATTATACTCTTTTCATTGATGTGCCAAATATAACATCCATATCACCAGCTACACATATGTCTCTCTATTACATTTACTGCTCATCTTCTACTGGCATATGTGTAATCTGGAAAAAAGCAACTATATACACTCCGGTTTCTCCACTTCCAGGTTTGTGAATCCCTGCAGCAAGCAGTCAATGACAATATCTCTGTTAATTGTTCTTAGTGTTGATCTGGTCCAGGTCTGAGCAGAATATTGGCTCTAGATTTTTCCCTTTCAGGTTCAAGGATAAATTATCTATGTTACCTGTCCTACATAGGTAGAGGAAACTCTTGCAGGTGAATAGCTTTCTACACTATAGTATCAAAGGGCATCACTCAAACGAGGTGCTTCACTCTGTCAGTTTGCTTCACTCAACAATGTGCTTCACTCAACAAAGTGCTTCACTCAACAAGGTTGATCTAAATGGATCTAATAAGGACCTGAAATTCCAGTATCAAACATAAATTGGGCACGCAGGCCCGTCTGACATTCTGCCCTTCTTCTCTATTTCCTCTCATACATTCTTTCATTCAACATCACTTATGAAGCAACTTTTGACAACAAAAGAACATTAAAACGCATGAAAAATAATCAATAACAAATGACTCACTGAGGCAGTGTTTAACTCCAAGAAAACACAAGGAAAATAAATACAGTGAATGTTGATCCTAGGGGAAAATAAACAAGGAAGGGAGAGAGTCTTGGTGTTCTTCTAATAGTATCAACCCTCTGACTGGTCACTCTCCATCCAATCCTTCATTATAGGGCACACAAGGTTTAGACTACCAGATAAGCAGTGCCATCTTCACCCATGCCTGTCAATCAAGGTCTCTGGGTTGAGTAGTACCTTGATATATTCAGAATTTGATACCTATGTTCAACATTCCCTTTTTTCATAATTATTTTTCATAGATATCCTTCCATTTAAAAGAAAAGGTTCTCATACATTAAGGTTTATAAGTCATTCCTAAATGCAATGAGTATTTGCTTATAACCAATATAAGTACATTGTGGCGGTCTCCTACATTAAGGTTTGTACTTCATTCCTAAATGCAATGAGTGTTGGTTTATAAACAGTATAAGTACATTGTGGTATCTTCTCCTGTATAATATTCAGGTGAATTCTTCTTAATCAAAATGCTTCGAAGAAGAGTATTTTCCCTCTTTTTCGCCATGCCGTAACCTCATAATCGTCATTATCATGATAGTAACCATATAATCACTATAATAATCATCATATCATCATCATCATCATAATCATCATTATCATTATTATCATCATAATTATAATCATTATCCTCCAACACACTTTAGGACATACAACTATATGAGTGTAACATGAGTGGCATGAAATGCACATTGGTGTTATGCTTAGAAGTGTACTAAATTATTAATTAGTGTTTCATCCACCACAAGTCATGACACAAAACCACATGATTGTAACATGAGTTATATGGACTACAGAGTGGTGTCATGCTTAGGAGGGCACTAAATTATTAATTAGTGAATGAGTTATCACTAACATTTTCCCCTCAGTCACTCCACAATCACTCATCAGAAATCACAACCATACTGACCTAGATTAAAATTAGGTATACTGATGTGACTTACACATGATAACTTCACATATTTAATATCAATGAAATCACAATGTAATCACCACAAGAATGTTTCCACCGAATACGCAAGATTATGATACACATCAAGAACTATTTAACATACCATGTGCTCGTGTACTGTTTCTCTTACAAATTACACCAAGTCTTATAAATGTTATTGCACATGTAAAATAGTTCCTTACAACTGAACTAAATCTTATAAATCCTAAGTTAATCACAAACTCCTAAACCACTGTTGATTTAGCTTTCCTGCTATCGAAGTGAAATGTACAACCTAGGTTTAATGCTTTTACATTCATAGAATCTACATAACTAGAAGAAAATCCCTCCACAATGGAGTACAATGGAACACAATGGAACACCTTGCGTAGTTTATCTATGAACTCCAACATCTGAATAAGATGTTTTAGTCTCTCTGGAATTAAGCTGTTAAGGACTAACCACGTTGTTACAACACGCCACTTACCAACTTTTGGGAAAGGATCACGACTAACTTAACATATATTATAATGTTCTTACCTTCACTAATTTTGAGTGTCTTCTTCACGCTTATAACATCAGCAGATTTCGGGTTCCCAAACTTGGTTTCGTTTTTCCAAGTTCGCTGGCTCACCTTTATAGGCTGGTGCTTCGTCTCTTCTCCTATTACAATTTTATATTTATGGATAAGTTTGCATAGGCTACCATGCCGGCAAGCTCAGTAGTCCTTCTGTTACGTTGGTTCGTGAAGGCTCTTAGGTCTTTGTCTCAGCACACTGACTTTTTGCGGGTTTGCCACGCCATTTTAAAGCCTATCCTACCACGCTTGGGGCTATGACGTCATGACCAATGGCGAAGCTCCTTTAATACTATCTTAGGAATATTACCACCCGGTTTAGGAATCTACGCGATTTCCACTTTCGTTATGTAAATGTATCCTTTTCTTCACTCTCGTGCTAATCTTTTCTTTCCTATACTTTTAAATTTCAGTATGTTGGTGATTGTTGGTGCTTCTAAACTGGAGGGGTAGTACGGTGAATTTAAAAACAGCGCTGTGGCGGTTGGCTAGAAATATATTACAGCCTCAACTGTGGAAAGGGGTCCATTATTCTGTGCATGTCAAAAACACAGTACTTCTCAAATGTGGAAATGGATTCCTTATTATGTGCTTGTTATCACAGATCACGCCTGCACAACAAATCTATCTATCAATACTGCGGGATCACAGCAATTTGTTTACTGATTCCCGGCTGTTGACACCTGCTACACGCCATGACCTTTGATGACACCCGAGCTTACCTTCGAGGCTATATATAACGTAAGATGGAAGATCATTGTTGCGGTGCTGATGGCAACGTGTATATTAATTTCGGAGCATCTAAACCCGTTGAACGCAATGCCCGTTTTACGACACCGGAATATCGTGCTGTGATTAAATTAACGGCTGCATCTGTGTCTAAATTCTATCTGCCACGCATCTGATTACATTTTCCATTTTCTGGAATCCCTAAAAGAAATTGGTAATTGCGTTTTACGTCTAGAACTGATTAAAAGGAAACAATATTGAACAAAAATGCTTAGGTTCTGTCATGTTTTTCTACAAACCTGCACAATTTATGAGATTTATTTTGTCTCTCATTACTCGCAAGTCTTCGCTCTGGCTCTTTATATTAAAACAGTGATATCCTATTCCACCCATGTGGGTTATCATTTGGGTATAGGATGCATGTTGTCTTTCAGGATTCTGGAACTGATGTTTTTCCGACCCGTGGTTTATGAATATAACGGGGGGAGGGGGGAGCATGGTATCCGCCTCAGGCTTACAAGTCACTGGTTCGATTCCAGGTTAGAGCTGGGATGTCTTTTCAGAATCCACAATTATTTAATAATGTCGCACATCGGCCGGATCTCTTGGGTAGGAATGTCGAACAACTATCCTTCTCGGATAATGACGAAAAGCAGGTGGTTCCGTGTGCAAGTTGTGATGGTTAGAAGTCTAATGGCGTTTAAAAATCGAAAAGATTAGACCTTGAGGACGCAGCCGTGGCAAAATTATTAGGAAATAAAACCTACCCACAGGAAGATTGGGCCGGATTAATTTGTTTAACAAAGTAACGTAATATCAAGAACTATGACCGTGAAAAGAATAGACAGAATGTACAGTAGACAGAAAACAGTCGGAACAACAGTGAATTAAGTAGTCAGAGTTAACTATGTGTTCAAAACTGGCTTTTCCCGTTGTGAATTTGAATAATGAGGACTTAAGGAATTCATTCATCATATGCCATGCCAATCAGCGTGAACGGTCATGTTCTCCATCTCACGCGATCACCATAGTCGTGGATCAGCTCAGTATTCTTGTCTCGACCACGTGGCCAAGTCATTCATGTATTTACTTATCTGCCCTCCATTTGTTTTCTTCCCCTCGATCATGCCAGTTGTCACCAACTTCCCCAATTTGTTTCTTCTCATAACGTGGCCAAAATAATTGGGACTGTCCACGTCTAATTTCTCTAATCAGTTTACGGTTGTCATTTGTTTCTTGTAGGACTTGGTCATTGATTTCTCTGTCTGTCCATGAGATTCTTTGCATTGTCTTCCGAAACCACATTTCCACAGTCAGCAGATGTTTCTCAGCTTGTCTGCTCATTTACCACGCTTCACATCCATGCAAAAGTGTAGGTTCTGTGTAGCATTTCTACACTCTTTTTCTCGTTGATAATGACATAATTTTATTGGTCTGTATGTTTTCCATTTTGAAAAAGGCTACCTTCACCATGGTGATTCTTGTTCTAATCTCTTCAAGGCATCTCCCATCAGTTGTTATGACTGTTCCAAGATAATTGTACCTATTCACTTGTTGAAGAATATTCCCATTTGCTTGTATATTACATTGTGGTATTTCCGTCGTACTAGTGACGACCATAATCTGTGTCTTCTTACAATTTAATTATAACTGTAGTTGTTCACTGTGTACAACAACCACATCTACTAAATGTTCCATGTCCTGGTTATTGTCTGCAATCAGTACTGTATCATCTATATATCTAATGTTATAGATGTTATGCCCTCCAATGTGATTTCTTTCATATCTTCTACATTTACATTTCTGAAAATATTTTTACTTATAGGGAAAAAAGATCTGGAGACATTACACGTCCTTTTTCTCACCTCTCTTAAAAGGCTGATATTGAACTATTTCATTAATAATCTTCATGGCAGCTTGTTGTTTTATAATGTGTGTGTGCGTTTTTTAATTCTAAGGTCTTTTACCTAAATTTGTAGATTTGCCAGCATCTTCATGTTGACCAGTCTTAATTTATCGAAAGCTTTTGTGTAATAAATGAAGCAAAGATATATGTCTTTGTTTACTTCTGTAGAACGTTTAGTTAATGTTCTTAATATATACACAGCATTTAGTGTACTCTTGCCTTCTATGAACCCACATTTTACTTCTCCTGTTTCAGGTTGTATTTGCTTTCTAACTCTTTGCATGATAATTCTCAGCAAAATCTTCCTGATGTGGCTCATTTTGCTGATCGTTCGATGTTGATCACATTCCAATGCTCCTGACTTCTTTGGGATTGCAGTAAATATATATTTTACATCATTTAGGTCAGGAGCTGTATTTTCCAGTATCAGATATTGTGTTCAGCTGTCTATACCATAACGATTACATAAAGAATTGGTGTCGCAACGTCTTCATGGAATGTCCCCTGGTTATTCGCCTCTTTAACAACGATTCCTCTTCTTCATTTTCTTTTTCTAAGTTTCTTCTTCCTCTTCAATTCCTCAATTGACCCCAGTGATGCGTTGGGGAGGAGCCGCTGAACGAGTGGCTAGAATGCCGGATTCTCCTTTGGGAAACCCGGGTTCGAATCCTTGGTAAGATGTGGAGGGGTTTTTTTTTTTTTCTTACTTCTTCTCTGTCGGTGGAAAAAAAAGAAAACTCTAACCTGCACAGTTCGCGGTGACTGCACTAGTCAGACGGCCTTAAATCCTCAGTCTTTAGACCCTCTGCCATACACCGCAAGATACTATATTGGCAGTAAATGGCAGTTTAAATGACAGTTGACAGACGCCTTGTGACTAATAACCATTAATGGACATAAATACCAAGCGATGCCTACCTGTAAGAGGTCAGGTTACATAAATACCAAGCGATGCCTACCTGTAACAGGTCAAGTTACATAAATACCAAGCGATGCCTACCTGTAAGAGGTTAGGTTACATAAATACCAAGCGATGCCTACCTGTAAGAGGTTAGGTTACAGAAATACCAAGCGATGCCTATCTGTAAGAGGTTAGGTTACAGAAATACCAAGCGATGCCTACCTGTAAGAGGTTAGGTTACAGAAATATCAAGCGATGCCTGCCTGTAAGAGGTTAGGTTACAGAAATACCAAGCGATGCCTACCTGTAAGAGGTTAGGTTACAGAAATACCAAGCGATGCCCACCTGTAAGAGGTCAAGTTACATAACTACCAAGCGATGCCTACCTGTAAGAGGTCAAGTTACATAAATACCAAGCGATGCCTACCTGTAAGAGGTCAAGTTACATAAATACCAATCGATGCCTACCTGTAAGAGGTCAGGTTACATAAATACCAAGCGATGCCTACCTGTAAGAGGTCAGGTTACATAAATACCAAGCGATGCCTACCTGTAAGAGGTCAGGTTACATAAATACCAAGCGATGCCTACCTGTAAGAGGTTAGGTTACATAAATGCCAAGCGATGCCTACTTGTAAGAGGTTAGGTTACAGAAACTAGACGTAGATAGTCACGATTTGTTGGGCACGTTATGGGAAGAAATAAATTAGAGAACTTGTTGACAATAGGGTAAAGGAACACGGGGAAGACAAATTAGTAAATATATTGATGGTTTGGCCACGTGGAATGGTCGAGACAAGAACACAGAGCTGATTCACGACTCTGGTGATCACGTGAGATGGCGAAACATGACCGCCCGCGCTTAACGGCATGGCACATGATTATGATGATGAAAGACGTGGGCATGAGAATTATAAACCGCGTGTTATTGCAAATTGTATGCAGAAAAGGATAGCAGAGCTAACACTGGTCAACTGACACTTAATAGACAGTTTACAATAATAAACATGTAATTCCATGTTCAATTCCATATTCCTTGGGAAGAGCATCACATCATGTACGGTATGATTCTGCTCATGAGTGGATGATTGAACACTTATAATACTGGAGGGCAAGGTTGAAGACAAGCCAGTACCAGTTAGACAGCGATACAAGTTGGAAGATAAAATCAAGAGATGGACGAACAGTAAGTCTGACAGAATGTATAATCCAGGCGAGAGACGGACAGTTTTGGAAATCTATTGCAGCCAACTTTCATTGTGAAGAGGACGCATGATTGATTGATTGATTGATTGATTGATTGATTGAACAATTATCGTTTCACTTGATTACAGACCAAGTGTATGACCTTTCTGTCATGCTTAGAAGACAGGAGATTAATTATTCCCATTAGGTCAGGATACCTCTATTCTCTATTCTTCTCTACATTTTCTCAGAAATGTTCGAATTCGCTACAGCTACTTGTGCATTCAGGCACGGGATGCTGCACTTAAGTCGATGTATGTAAATTCGTTGAGCTGTGAACGGTGTCACGTGCAGGTTAAATTATATAGAATGTAACCGTGCAAAGCAAAGGACCCCTCAGATCGTTCGACCATAGTGTTGTGGCATATTTCTATAGATCACTCAGCACTCGATGTGGTTAACATCACGCCTGTCGCAGCCACTTCCAATGACATTTCCTGGCACCCGTTGTAGGAGTGCTTAAACTGAGAACTCTGGTCATAATTAGTCTTGATCGTATGCAAACACATGACTGCCAGGCCGTCTGGCAAGCCTGCTAACCACTGCACTATCGCGTGCCCGAGTGTAATCATATATTTGTAGACAATCTGTGAAGGTTAATAGCACCTTGGCCTGGTGTTGTCGGCAATGTCCATGAGATTGTCCTGAGAATAAGTCTTTGGAATTGCTATGGCTACAAGATAAGTGGGCTGTACAACGATGAGGTGTTTGCTAGCGACAGTACTACCAGGACATTCTGACACTACTCGTTAAATGAGGTGTTTGCTAGCGACAGTACTACCAGGACATTCTGACACAACTCGTTAAATGAGGTGTTTGCTAGCGACAGTACTACCAGGACATTCTGACACTACTCGTTAAATGAGGTGTTTGCTAGCGACAGTATTACCAGGACATTCTGACACTACTCGTTAAATGAGGTGTTTGCTAGCGACAGTACTACCAGGACATTCTGACACTACTCGTTAAATGAGGTGTTTGCTAGCGACAATACTACCAGGACATTCTGACACTAATCGTTAAATGAGGTGTTTGCTAGCGACAGTACTACCAGGACATTCTGACACAGCTCGTTAAATGAGGTGTTTGCTAGCGACAGTACTACCAGGACATTCTGACACAGCTCGTTAAATGAAGTGTTTGCTAGAGACAATACTACCGGGACTTTCTGTACTACTCGTTAAATGAGGTGTTTGCTAGAGACAATAATACCAGGACATTCTGACACAACTCGTTAAATGAGGTGTTTGCTAGCGACAATACTACCAGGACATTCTGACACTACTCGTTAAATGAGGTGTTTGCTAGCGACAGTACTACCAGGACATTCTGACACAGCTCGTTAAATGAGGTGTTTGCTAGCGACAGTACTACCAGGACATTCTGACACAGCTCGTTAAATGAAGTGTTTGCTAGAGACAATACTACCGGGACTTTCTGTACTACTCGTTAAATGAGGTGTTTGCTAGAGACAATATTACCAGGACATTCTGACACTACTCGTTAAATGAGGTGTTTGCTAGCGACAGTACTACCAGGACATTCTGACACTACTCGTTAAATGAGGTGTTTGCTAGCGACAGTACTACCAGGACATTCTTACACTACTCGTTAAATGAGGTGTTTGCTAGCGACAGTACTACCAGGACATTCTGACACTAATCGTTAAATGAGGTGTTTGCTAGCGACAGTACTACTAGGACATTCTGACATTACTAGTTAAATGAGGTGTTTGCTAACGACAGTACTACTAGGACATTCTGACACTACTCGATAAATGAGATATTTACTAGCGACAGTACTACCAGGACATTCTGACTCTACTCGATAAATGAGGTATTTGCTAGCGACAGTACTACGAGGACATTCTGACACTACTCAATAAATGATATGTTTGCTAGCGACATACTACCAGGACATTCTGACACTACTCGATAAATGATATGTTTGCTAGCGACATACTACCAGGACATTCTGACTCTACTCGATAAATGAGGTGTTTGCTAGCGACAGTACTACCAGGACATTCTGACACTACTCAATAAATGAGGTGTTTGCTAGCGACAGTACTACCAGGACATTCTGACACTACTCGTTAAATGAGGTGTTTGCTAGCGACAGTACTACCAGGACAATCTGACACAACTCGTTACATTAGGTAGGATAGTCAATAATCTTGTCAAGAATTCGCGGTAATTGAAAATTATGACATTTATTGTTTAGTAAATTTTAACTATCAGACAAAGATCATCGTAATAACAATTTCAGACTTGTCAAATAAAGGACGGTTGAATGTAAACCTATTAGAAATAATTAAATTTGCATTAAGTTAAAACCCATATCTGTAGATACATTCGAATCGAACATAATACCACAGACGTCATAAACCAGACCAGGCGGTGGTCTTAACTCCATTGTGTCCCAGCCTGTTATATTTTAATTCATAGTCGTGTGGCCGAATGGTTACTATCGCTCGTACTTAAACTGCAGGTGCGCTTATATCCTTCTTGTTTTTCTGTCCAGTCGCCTAAAATGCACTTTTTGTCGTTTATATATATATATATATATATATATATATATATATATATATATATATATATATATATATATATATATATATATATATATATATATATATATATATATATATATATATTATGGTCTGTCCTGTCCTCTTACACGTACTTCTTGCCTGGTGCAAGCTATTTCCTTCTTTCCTTTCTACACTGTCCTCTGTTATTTACTTCTTGTATGTTTTAACCCTCTTTCTCTTCTGTCGTATCCTCTTATATGTGTTTTGTATGTTATATACGTCCTGGTTTTATGTTGTACCCTCTAATATGTACTTCTTGCTTGTTGAATATTATATTCTTCCTTGTCTTATATCGCGTCCTCTAATTATTTGTTGTATGTTATATCCTTCTATCTTTCCCGTCGTGTAATTTAACAAACACTTCTGACCTCTTCTGTGTTCACAAGTGTGCAGCTACAACTGCATTGATGTGTCCATGATCTTGCATTATTGATTACGTTGCTCGGAACATGTCATGCGTCTTTCGCACCTTTTTGGAAAGGATTTTCTATTGCAGTTTAACTGCTCCTTTTCCCGTCGTGAATTTTGTGTTATTTATTTCTTTATTGTATTGTTGCTATTTCGAACATTTTCATTGCTTGCAATTAATATTATACGAATCGAGGGAATGAACTGGAGGAATATTAATCGCATGCTCCACGAAGGTCGTTGTAGGGATCTTCTGGATGAGAGGAGAACCACAAAATGCGACCCTATCATTGTAGGGAGAAGTCGTCTATTCGAAAAACGAGCTTTATTCTGGCTATCAATGATTGTTCTTGGGTATCTGATCCACAGAAGCCATGAAAGAATGTTGCAGCTACAGTTAAACTGACCTTACAAGGTATTTGGATATAAGAAACCAACTGAAATTTACCAAATCTGGTATGTAAGTTAGGTGCATGTCCTTTACAAGACGTTGCATTGGTTAACTTGTCGCTATTTACTATAGTCTGTCCAGAAATGAATGCCATCATTCATGATCAGTTATTTTGAAAACTGTCTGTTTTATCGTTATGAAATTTTTCCTGCCTTCTTATATTTATTTACCCCCACACAAGGAATATGTCTTTGATAGGTCCACAAGCAACTTAAATAATCGAAAGCGGCGACATTTCTTTGATGTTTTGGTGAAAATGTAGTGAATTCAAGCTAACAAAGTAGTTTTACAGTAAACCAAGTCATTTCGGGTAACTACACAAGTACAAGGCGTAGCCAGATTCGTATGGGAGTGGGTGCAATAAAAGATGTAGCTTAAAAGTCGAGAGGGTCGACTGCATTGCACCGGATTTTTACCCCATATAGCTCAGTCTCTTTCGGCAGCGCAGAAAGCGTCGCACAAAGCACGAACTCCGTAGCTCCAGCGACGACCCTCGGGAGTCTCCGAAAAAATGCACTCGTGAAATGAAGGACGCGGCCATGAATCGAACATACAACCTTCGGAGCCCGAGTCAGACGGCTTGACCACTTCACCACGGAGACTCCCTAGAGGGGTGCAATGTGTAATATTAGTAAAGACAGAGAATTTACAGAGGCATGGGGTAAATAATGTGTAAATTGACAGGAAAGTAGAAAGAATATATTTCTTACCTTATTTTTCATTTACTTCTTGTTTCTTCAGCTGCTGGTTAATAATGTGTACACAAGTATTCATGTTACTGGGATGCATTTAGCTTTTTATATTGAGTTCGTGAAAGCTTCCAAATAACTGTGCGTTAATGTGCGTATGGAGTGACAGAAATGATACCTCAATTTAGTCATCATGTTTAAATTTTTAAGGATCTGTTCAGCTGTCTGTGTAGTTTATTCACATGTACACATGGGTGACAGACCCGCTTTGAGTCTTCGGGTAAGATTGTCTGCTCTGGTGTTTACCCTTCAGAGACGGAACATGATTACCTGTTTTGCACTATGAAAATAGTTGTCAGTGTCTCTGTAGTGGGCTTTCTTCTTAACGACCAAGATGTTGGTCCTCTTTTCATTGAAGTTTATAGATTGATTCGTTTGCACGTGTGTTGTCCCCTAATTTGACAACGTTTTTGCTCTCACGTTTCTTGTTATGCCACAATATGTCAGTTTTCACCGCAACATTACTCTACTGTTGGTATTCAATGCGTTTAGTGTGTGTGTGTGTGTGTGTGTGTGTGTGTGTGTGTGTGTGTGTGTGTGTGTGTGTGTGTGTGTGTGTGTGTTTTCAATACAGTTGTTTGTCACCGCTGAGGGCTTGCGGAATTGAAAATTCATCACTGTAGAATACAAACTGTTGCCATTGACATTGTGCTGATGCTATAATGTTTAGGGCCTGCAATCCGTCTGAATAATTGGAGCAAAATATCCCAGTAAGTGTGCACGTGGATTAAGGTCTCCCATCTGCTCAGACCTTAATCTGTGTCGGACGATTCCAGTAGGTTGATGATTGTTCTCGGTTGCATAAATTTCAATCCATCATTTCTCCAATAGTCCTCTTCCTCTTTCAACACATGGTTCTCACATTTTTTCCAGTAACTTTTATCAATATTTAATAGCTCGGACTGGGTTAGTATCTTGACGTCAGACAATTTGAATGTAGTATTGGCAGCTGCCACCTGTCCTTTAATTTTAGCCCACACAAGTTCTATAGGGTTTTAATGAGAATGATACGGCGGAAGTCTCAAGCACCTATAGCCATGCTCTTCTATCTACTTGTCGATTTGATATTTCTTGCTTTGTTGCGCCTGTTCTACAAGGGACAACAACTGTAGCTTGAAATATGTTTCTGGAAATGGTATATTTTCCCTTCGGAGCCATATCTTTATTGCTTCCTTTGTGCTCGATGCCGTAGATATTTTGTCTTTTTGGGCAACAACATTGTGATATGATGCATTGTCCGTATTAGACAAGACGGTCTATCAAGGGATGGAAGTACTGTATTCTCGAGCCAATCTCTAAATACATTACCATTCATCTCATTATGATAATCTCTATTGCCTGTATGCTTTGATACGAACACGAGCCCAGCATTCTGTAGTAAACCATTATGAATACTACCAGCATAGGCTATCACCAAACGCTGTCCTTTAATACTGGGCACATAAAGCTGTATCTTTCCATCCACTATTGCCATTCCTATGTCATAATGTTCTTTGCGCATTTCCCTTATTTCACGTAGGTCTGCTTCTCATGGCTCCTAAATGCGGTTCCTCGCAAAGGTTATTTCTACTTCCCTTGCACTTTCTAAAAGTGAAGCATAGTTAGTTAGTTAGTTTGTTAGTTATCAGTTGGGGTATCTTCGTTGCACTCCGGACATGTCCATAGGTGCTCAGATCCTCCCCCCAGCATATGCATCAGCGTCCGGTGGCTAAAAGTGCCAGTTCTGTGTTGGTTGACGAGGCGCTTTGTTTTCCCGATGTACCTCTCGCGTCTGGCTGTGCCGATTCTTACTCCCAGGTCTTTCATCCTGGAAAGCGATGTGGAATCACTGGCGTCAAAATCCTCTGTTCTCGCCATATCTTTAAGGGCGTTAATAACATCGGCACGATCCATGGGCTGGCCATCTACAGGGGGTGCAGAGCCAGCCAATTTATCAGCTCGTTCATTTCCCTCGACTCCCGCATGTCCCGGGACGAAGATGAAGGTGACTTTGCGGACAACAGACTTCCGCAGCGACTAAGTCCACTGTCTACGTACAGATCCAGCTTCGACCTTCTGAATCATGCTCATTGAATCACTTAGTACACACACGTTGGTATAATGCTGTGATTCCAGCCATATGAAAGCCTGTGTAACTGCCATCACCTCCATCGTCATGCTGCTCGTGGTCATAGAGTGGGCACCACTGGATTCTTGAACGGTTCGGCCCGCTGAAGTGAAGCATAATGTCCTTATAATTGTCCACAAAGTTGTTTTGGATAGCTCTATGTTATTGTTCTTTCTCAATCAAACCCTAAGTTTTCTTACAGTCACTGTTTCTTTGGCATCCATCATTTTTATAATAACTCGCCTTATGACATCCTTGTCAAAGCTGTCTACAATTGCCTTTCTTCCTACCGTTTTCTTATCGCGTGATGGTTTCATTCCAGATGCTTGCAACCATCGACGAAATGACCGTATACTCAAACCCAATGCATGCTCTGTTCTTTTTTCGGGATTTGTAACAGTATGAAACTGTTTCCTGCGATCAGCTTCTTGACAAAAATATGTGTACAACTTCATAGCGATGCTTTGAAGTGTACACAATTTCACATTCAATCCCATTTAATAATATTCACACATTTCAATGTTAGCGATAAGTGGTAAGATTTAAAATAAAAAATAATCAGGTTGCATGAAAGAACCCACATTGACGACACCTCTGAACACTCCCAGTGTAAACAGCACGGGGTTCTTGCCATAAGGCCAATCCCGTAAAACACGGAGAATATTCAATATTGAACGCTGATTTTCTGGCTGACGGTGTAATGCATTTTAAATTATTGACTTAATCTCTGACCCGTAAGATATATACCGCATATAAACAAACATTGAAATCTGCTGTACAATCTCCAAAACAAAAATGTTTTTGTTGGGTGGACATGATGATAAGGTTATATGCTAAATCTCATCATTTCCCCTCAGTTGGTTACTGAGATATGGATTTTTATATGGAGGCAACCAAATGTAAATGCACTATAGGTAATTTGTAAGTTCAGTTATATAACATTGTTTTCTGAACGACTGACACTTGTACCATAGAAATCAACGCAAGGCTGCCGGTTTCTAGACGGTCTGTGGCAGAATTTGAACCCTCAACAAGAATATAGGGGAGTTGTGAACCGTGCTCACTGCCCCCAAGTCACAACGGCGGCATATATAGAAATAACCAGCTCCACGTTGGTGATTCTGTCACCGTTTTATGTCCTCTGTTTTACTAATTGGTCAATATTTGTAGTTTATTTATAATTGCTTGTGTTGTTCTCCATGGATCTAATCCACGGAGTAGTAGCACTGATTCTACGTTAGAACTGAATATTCTCAGTTCAGTGCTAAGTTTAATTTCTACTCGGACATTTGGGACACTTGTATTTTAGTTTCCTACCTAACTATTCTTGTTCTCCGTTTGTTTGTTTGTTTGTTTGTTTGTTTGTTTTTCCCGTTGATAAAGACTGAGTTCGAAACGTCAGCTTGTATCTGTGTATCTGAGTGTGTGTGTGTGTGTGAGTGTGTGTGTGTGTGTGTGTGTGTCTGTCTGTCTGTCTGATTATGTAGCCGTGGCATCCTAATGAACAGTGGTGACCTTGCGTCCATGGCAGTGGTCTACTCCGGCACTCTCATAGACAACCTAACATATAACTTATAGACAACCCTAACATATAACTTATAGACAACCCTAACATATAACTTATAGACCACCCTAACATATAACTTATAGACAACCCTAGCATATAACTTATAGACAACCCTAACATATAACTTATAGACAACCCTAACATATAACTTATATACAACCCTAAAATATAACTTATAGACAACCCAAACATGTAACTTATAGACAACCCTAACATATAACTTATAGACAACCCTAACATATAACTTATAGACAACCCTAACATATAACTTACAGACAACCCTACCATATAACTTATAGACAACCCTAACATATAACTTATAGACAACTCTAACATATAACTTATAGACAACCCTAACATATAACTTATAGACAACCCTAACATATAACTTATAGACAACCCTAACATATAACTTATAGACAACCCTAAATTACCCCAGCACACCTATTTAATACTTACTGGTATACATCTACAATGATCAAATGTGGTGGCCATGGAATTGTTAATCCCATAACTGCGTGGGTCATCTGATTGCCTTGATATTTTAATATCTCTCTTTCTCTGCCCGTCTCCGTCTCTCTCTCTCTCTCTCTCTCTCTCTCTCTCTCTCTCTCTCTCTCTCTCTCTCTCTCTCTCTCTCTCTCTCTCTCTCTCTCTCTCTCTCTCTCTCTCTCATTTAGTTTTCTTATTCATCTTTCATACTCCATTCAGAGTGTAATCCTTTTGAATACCCAAGCCTAAATAGAACATGATCACACAACAGGCACCAATTGTTTGAGTGACTGTGACGGTGTTATTGTTGACTTCACATCAGACATAGAAGTGGCAAGCTGCCGAAGATCAGGCAACAATTCACGTTCGTTGATCTCCATATAGCAATGTTTCTGTCTAGGACATTATGAACCTGTATACTTGCAACAGTTTTGTCTCTGCCGGGAACGCAGCCAACACAAAGATGTTACACATAAATAAGTCTGCTTTTTGATTAACAAGGAAATGAACCAGCTCCTGTCACGGATGTTGCCCTGTTAGAAGAACTTGATCATGCAAGGAAGAGACGGTCTGATGGATGTGTTGAAACTAGCACAAGCAATGACCCAGCACGGGTTGGTCGGTGGGCTTGTTCTTCAAGAGAGTTTGAGTCAAGTCTGTGAATGACAAATAGAGTATATGTCCGGATAAAGACGACCAGAAATGTTGTGTAATGGTGGTGCGTAATATAGTTGTTGAGGAGAGAGCGAGAGGTACTGGGAGAAATATTGCGGTGTTGAGAGAGAAAAGAGAAAGATATACAGTGTGAGAAAGTAAAAGAGGAGTATTGAGAAAAACAGATTGTGAGATGCATGCATACCTACGAACACTTATGTGATACACGTGCTACTGTTATAGAATAGTATAGCGGAGTTCCCACAATGAGCATGTGTGTACAACTGTGGTTTGTGTTCATTTAACTACTAGTACAATTTAGTGTTCATATAAAGCACTAAATATATACTAGTGTAGTGCTGTGTTCTCACAACATACTAACTAAATACTATTAAATGGGTTTCCCCCATATAGATTAGGTACTCTCAATAGAGCAGCTGAGTGCCGAAAGCGTCGCACAGAGCACGAACTCTGTAGTCCCAGAGTCGACCACTAGGGGGTCTCCCATAAAACAAAATCGCACTTGCAAACCGAATGACTTGAGTCTGAACTCGAGCCTCATGAGCAGGAGACTTATGACTTCACCGCTGCACCCTGGAGACGTCCAGATGTGTACTCTAGACCAGGGGTGGCCAACCTTTTCAGCAGGCCGGCCAAATTTCACAAATAATATTTCCTGCCGGGCCACGCAACTAATTTTTTTTTTTTTTTGTTAAATTAAAGTAAACAAGCAAGCGTGCTACAGCTTCGACCACATATCGTTTCCCACTCCGCGGACCGCAACATGACTACCGGTGGGCCGCATGCGGCCCGCGGGCCTCGTGTTGGCCACCCCTGCTCTAGACAATTGTAGTGCGGTTGTCGCACAACGTACTAAATATAACTGTATGCAATGCAAATGTAATCGTAGGCAATGTAAATGTAACTATATGCATCTGTAGCACGGCGATCACATATCCCCAGCCTAGTTTCACAGAGCTACCACAGACGTTTACTGACGGGTAGCAGGTTTCCCAACTGCATTGCATCGCATCTAAGGTAAAGGTCATGTTTGCCATTGCCTGCAAGACATTGACAGAGAGCAAATACTTCATCCAGATTACCATAGTATGCAATGTCTAGGCTGGTGTCGGCTTCCCGCTATTGGCCATTGTTGTCTTGTGGTTACCTTCTATGAGACATATTGATTGTTTTGGTGTTCACTCGTTTTGAACTCCATCGAAGTCCACACACGTGTTATTACTACCAGCAGTTGCTACTACTAGTGAGTCAGCACACTGGATTAATTTGCTAGAGTATTGGCTTTCCCTGTCACCAGTGTCCCCCGCCGTTATACAAGCCCACTGCGACGTCTGAGATACTTGTTATGTATGTCCCCAAAACAAGGAGCAGAAGTCAACATATTAGTACACATGACCGAAGTGTGGACGTCAGTTGAGTCAAGATCCGACATCACAGCACTAGGGACATTTCCAAACGTGCTCCGTCCTCACCTTCAACAGCCAGCGAAAAGTCCCAATAACGTCAGTACCAGTCTAATTATATGTCAGTCTGGCCTTTGCTGTGGGTCTTGACACCCCGTTGACAGCTGTGAATGTTTCTCGGGTATCTGTAAAATATCTTTTCCGTTTGTCATTTATAGGAACACGGTATACATCGCCATCATCATCGCCATCAGCATCATCATTAGCACGTGACAGTTATCTCTAGAGTACTATCGCCATCAAACTGATCTGACAATATCCCAGTGATAAACATATTTCCCCGGCATTTGTCTCTAGGGTGAGCTCTGTAATGTCACTTGTCCATTGTCGCCTAGGGCGTCCGCTGTGACTAGTTCCCAGACCAAGATATCTTGCATTATGTTGGAAACTTGTCAGCAGATGATGTTTATACGTTAGTTGTCTTCCATACTAAGACATCGTGTATCAGTAGTGTGTTGATTCGTTGCCTGGTTTGTGCTTTCTCTGAAAGACTGATTGTTAACTTACAAATCCAACGCATTGACGTGCAGGAATTTTAAAAAGACTGACATTTATCGCAGTGAGACTGACGTAGAGTCTTACCTTCCAATCCGGTACCAAAGTACTTTGTATTGCAAAGCTCCCACAACCTCAGAAGCCAACCTGGTGGGCAAGGCCCGTACTGGAATTTCACTTATGCGGAGAGAGTTATGAGAATGTAACCAATCATGATTCCCCACAGAATGTGGGGGTGTTTAGAGTTAGTCCTCGGTTTTAGGAATTTCAATGGCAACAGATCACAACCTAGTTCCCAGACTGGACAACAACTGGACTTAATACCACATTCATTCAGTTTTAAGAAACAGTGTGTTGCATTATAGAAGTATACTGAAAATTAATTGGACAGCCAAAATTAGCAATCTGGACATTTTGAGGAAAGCTGAGTCGCAGAGACAACTTATCACACACATCAGAAAGAGGCAGCCATCGTTTTTTTTTTTTTTTTTTTGGCCACGTTATGAGAAGACGAAAACTAGAACATGTCGTGACAGCCGGAAATATTTGCAGAAATAGAGACAGAGGAAGACGGCGGGAGAAGATTCTTCACAGGTTTGTGTCATGGCACGGTAGGGAATAAGCACACGAATTGATCTTTGCCGTCAGAGATCGTAATTTGTGGAGAGGCATGATCACCTATGCCAGCCGGCAAGGCACTCGATAATGATGATGATGCGCCAAATTACAGAAATCGCCCGATTCCCGAAACTGACATATCGCGTGATCACTTTCTTCGTTTCTCCCATCTCTGGAACTTGGGAACAATCGAGTTACCTCTTGTCAGCTGCTTGAAATTGGACATCTCTAATTTGTACCCAATTTTAAAACTGGACTAGCTTTTACCCGTCCTTGTAATGGACACGCTGAAGGACCATTTCACGAGATGGACAGAAATAGCAGATTATTTTAAAAATAGTCTGAAGAAATATTATGTTTATGAAATCGTACGTGTTGGAGATGTGCGTGTTTGTTTATGTGTGATTCTGTGTGTGTGTGTGTGTGTGTGTGTGTGTGTGTGTGTGTGTGTGTGTGTGTGTGAGTGTGCGTGTGTGTGACTTTATATATGTGTATATATAGATGTTTACACTTTCTCCTCCCACAAGCTGTACCGCCATTTAATACCAATACTTCCTATTCTTGTTTACACAATTGTTGAGTCGACATATATACATGTATTCGCAAGCTTTCACACACACACACACGCACACACACACATATGATATATATATATATATATATATATATATATATAATATATATATAATATTATATATATATATATATATATTATATATATAAAGCTTATATATAGAAGCTTACCTTCTTACCCGGTGCTCGTGTGTTCAAATCCCCACTTTCAACCAACCGTGGCTTCCAGGTCGATACAGTTTCAAATTGGTATCAGGAAATGTCCTGGGTAATAAAAGCTGCCCTCGTGATATCGCCATATACCTCGTGCACCTCAAGTGTGTACAATGATCCTTTCGTTTATGATGTGGTGCACTGTCGACAATGAGTTGGTTAAGTGGTGCATTGTCGACAATGAGTTGGTTAAGTGGTGCACTGTCGACAATGAGTTGGTTAAGTGGTGCACTGTCGACAATGATTGGTTAAGTGGTGCACTGTCGACAATGAGTTGGTTAAGTGGTGCACTGTCGACAATGAGTTGGTTAAGTGGTGCACTGTCGACAATGAGTTGGTTAAGTGGCGCACTGTCAACAATGAGTGAGTGGTGCACTGTCAACAATGACTTAGTGGTGCATTGTTAACGATGAGATAGTTAAGTGGTATCAGTGAGTTATGAAATGTTTGAATAATTTTGAGACAGCCAAATAGTTGTATCCATCTGAATGATGCTAAGAACATCGTGAATAGAGAAGAAAACGCACCCCTGGTAATAATAGCTGCATGTATTGATACACTCCTCATTGACACCTGAAGGAACAAGTACAAATGAAACATACAGGATAAACAGAGAGAAAAGAAGCAATTAGGTTCAATACAGGAAACTACTAGTCATAAGAAGTAACGGAAGCCTGAGAAATATTTATGTTGAAAGCTTCAATAGTCGGGCAGCAAATAATAATAATATGTGCCATCGCCGTTAACACATTATATGGCACAGAGAGAGAGAGAGAGAGAGAGAGAGAGAGAGAGAGAGAGAGAGAGAGAGAGAGAGAGAGAGAGAGAGAGAGAGAGAGAGAGAGAGAGAGAGAGAGAGAGAGAGAACTGTGATATTTAGGTATCACCAGACCAGACACCTGAAGAAGAAGTTGATGATGATGATGATAATGATGATGATGATGATGATGATGATGATGATGATGATGATGATGATGATGATGATGATGATGATGATGATGATGAAAACGAAAAAGAGGCATACGATTATGTTATTATAATGAGGAGAAAGATAATAATAATAAAGTAAAAGAACGACAACAACAAAACCAGGAACAAGAAGAAGTTAATGATGATAAGAAAGATTATCATAAAAGCGAAGGAAAAAAAATGAAGAAGAATTAGAAGAACATTTAGGAATGGATTATCGTTGGCTTGTATTCAGGTAATCTCCCTTGTGTTTGTTATCCCAGCATGCAATCTAGCTTACACATACATATACAAACATCACAACTGCCTTGTCTGAACCCGACAACCCCGTTAACTACACCACCACTCTACCTCTCTGGCTCCCAAATATTGACATAGACTAACAACTCCGACGGTAATGACGCACAGCCTCCGCTCTCCCTCTACACAAGCCTTATCAGATTGATATTGAACTTACGGCAACTGAAAAATTGGAGTTGTCATTAGTAATGCCATGTTATATATTTCCCGTCCCATCGGACCTGGGTTGCACTTTCCATTTCTCAAACTGCAACTTCTGTAAATGTATTACGTCCATTCTTTTTATCGTATCTTGAAATGCAATTCAGCTTATTAATTAAAGATTAAATTTGATATATCTATTTTATTTATCATTGTATCATATGATGTTTCATAGCAGCATACTTGTTATCTTCTTGTGCGTATATTTTAGTCGACTGTGTCCACGTTTATCTTAAATGCATGCCATCATATCTGTGTTTTTGAACTCAGTTTTATTAAACCCCAAATGTTATGATTTACTTGCAAGAAATATACGTTCTTCTTCTCTGCCTTTCATCTCCCAGTGGAGCGTATGTCGAAGGAATCTATTATCCGTTGTATTATTGTGTTAATATTCCCAATATATGGGATACAGTATCCCCAACAAAAGCGCATTTAATGGTAAATGATTGCTGCATTGCTTACCAATACAAAAGCCCGGGTTCAATACCCAGTTGTGATTATTGAATATTCTCCCGTCAGTCCGGCTTTGGGCTCGACCCAGCCTTGTAAAACTGTTACTGGACATGTATTTAGCGTTGTAAGAAGGTAATTGTAAGAAGACATATATTATGGTTCGTCACTAGGAAGTAGGAGATACCAAAATGTAATATTCAAATAAATGGGAACATTCTTAAACAAGTGAATCGGTACAATTATCTCGAAACAGTCATAATATCTGCTGAGAGATTCCTTGAAGAGATTAGAACAAGAATCGCACGCACGCACTAACACACGCACTCACACACGCACGCACACAGACGCGTTTGCCTGCCTGTCTAACTGTATTTACGTACAACGAAACCTCTAGACATTTATTACTTCGTTGCTACATCCAACCCTCTGATCCGTCTACAATCTTCTCCATTCCTATGCCCTCCCACCTATCTATCCATGCATACCAATACGCAGGTCTGTTCACTTCCCTTGTCATTTCTCCCTCCATCTGGGTATCTTTCATGTACTGTAACCATTCACCCATCCGTCCCCCATCAGTTAACCTGTGCCTGGAGTCCTGTCCTTCGGAAGCTCGAGGCAGGTGGCGTAACCACTTTGTCACGGACAAGATGTGTGAAATTGTGGCAAGATGAAGCGACTGTTTATTTCTAGACCTGGAGCAAGATATGTGAAAGTGTGGCAGGAGGAAGAGACCGATGGTTTCGATACCTGGAGGAAGACGTGTGAACAGTGTGCAAGAGGAAGAGACCGTTGGTTTCAAGACTTGGGGGAAGATGTGTGAAAGTGTGGCAAGAGAAAGAGACCGTTGGTTTCAAGACTTGGGGGAAGGCGTGTGAAAGTGTGGGAAGAGGAAGAGACCGTTGGTTTCAATACCTGGAGGAAGATGTGTAAAGGAAAGTGTTGGCAAGAGAAAGAGACCGTTGGTTTCAAGACTTGGGGGAAGGTGTGTGAAAGTGTGGGAAGAGGAAGAGACCGTTGGTTTCAATACCTGGAGGAAGATGTGTGAAAGTATGGCAAGAGGAAGAGACCGTTGGTTTCAACACCTAGAGGATGATGTGTGAAAATGAGGGAAGAGGAAGAGACCGTTGGTTTCAATACCTGGAGGAAGATGTGTGAAAGTATGGCAAGAGGAAGAGACCGTTGGTTTCAACACCTGGGGGAAGATCCGTTCACATACATATATTGATCTGGTGCTACAGATGTCATGGAGACTAATGCATTTCACAAAAGAGACTAGATAACAGAAATATTGAAGATGGAGACACGCCAGATTCCTAGACGCTCATTGACACATGACGTGGCCACTTCGCTAGTACAGCCCGGCGTTAGTCGTCCAGTGAAGTGTAATTCTTACTTCTGTGAGTGCCAAGATAGGCGTGCATGTAAATATAATAGCAGACACGCATAATTTGAAAGTGGTTATTTGTGCTTCCGTGGTGTCCGACTCGTATTTCTAAGAGTGTGCCGTATCCATCCACGACTATCCTTGTTGACTCATTTGGAATTTATGAAGCTGTTTATATTTTTGAGACATCACAGTGTTTGCTATATAAGGGTTTAGGTACTCAGATGAAGATGTTTTGTCGTGACCTTAAATCGCATCATATAAAGATTTCATGTTATATCACATCAAACAGAGATGTCATGTTATATCAGATCATATAAAACTGTCATGGTATATCACATCATATAAAACTGTCATGTTATAACACAGTATATAAAGCTGTCCATCCATCCATCATGTGCCATGCCGGTAAGCGTGGGCGGTCATGTTCTGCCATCTCACTCAATCACCAGAGTTTTATTTTTTTTTAAATGATCTGGACTTCCAGGCCTAAAATTGGTGCCATGAAAAGTTCTGGAAAATAAAGGCAGTCGGAGTCATATTTACCACACCACCAATACAATATATATATATATATATATATATATATATATCTTCTTCAGCGTTCCGAGCCATTGAGGTTCTTTGCTGCAGATACAATCCGTCTCCATTCGTCTCTCTGGTGGACCTTCTCTTGCCAGTCGTTGATTCCAAGTGCTTGTAGGTCTGTATATATATTATCTCTCCACCGTCTTCTTATATGTATAAGACTAGCACCATATACCTAAAGACGTTGAAAATAATACTTTACTTACATTTTCTTCATGTAATATTGTCACCGTGTTGCACCCCTTTCCTCTGATTTTCCCTACAGTAGGTCCTTTAACCAACAACTTGGTCTCGAGATATGACCGAAGTGCGTTAATTGTCTGGTTTCGTAATACTTCTTCGCTGATATATAACATAATTTGTATCAAAATGTGTATCAATCAAGGATAAAAGTAAAGATGACAATAACACAAGTACAAAGTATAACGGAAAACAGGTCGTTACTCTCTAGTACCCTGCGGGGCATGCGCGACCAGCAAAAATAATAAATATTCATTGAATCAAAATCCAGTGTCCGAACGACGACTTAACCTCTGAGATCTCACGATTGCCAGTTGCCGGGGGAAACTGGTCCCTGTACCCTGTGTAGAAATGCGATTCTCGTGAACTCATTAGTATCCTATGTGGAATGTCGTCTTAGATATGTTTTCCCTGAGTATATTTTTTTTCTTCAAAAACTAAAACAACTGAATAAATTGTTGCAGATACCACCACAAAAATTTGATTTTTAAGAGCATACATCTTTCCCATTGCAGCATAAGCCCGTGAGACTTGGACACTTACTAAACACGCTGAACAGCGCATAAATACCTTTGAATATAAATTTTAAAGCCGGGTTATAAGAATATTTTGGATACAGAAAAGAACAAATTCACCCATAAGGCAAGATCTGAAAATTGAAGGCTACTAAAAATGATAAAACAGAGAAAATTGAAATACTTTGGTCGCTTGAAACGTCATGAAAGTTTGGAGAGGGGTAAATGCCTGGGAAGAGAGCAAGAGGAAGGCCAAAGAGGAGATGGGTGCAGAATGTGGCGGATGATCTTCAGATGGGTGTATCAGACGCGGGAAATCAAGCTTATAACCGATAAGTTTTCTGGAAGGTTGTTATGGGAGAGAGGTTCTAAGGACATGCTATTGAATGAATGAATGAATGAATGAATGAATGAATGAATGAGTACCTATATTTTTCATACTGATGACTGAAGGTGGACGATTAAGAAGTAGACTGGTGTTAGTGTATTGTATATGAAAAAGTCAAATAAATTTGTTTTAGATCAACTCAATGTAAACAGGGCGCTGTTGAGAGAAATAAACATGGAGGAGTCCAGGCGCTATGGTTACGCCAACTGACAAAAAATCAATTAAAACCTTAATTGAAGGACACTGTGAAGGCAAACGAAATATATAAATGCACATAGAGAGTCGGAATATGGAAACGGTATGCATATAGTAGAATACACAGTGCAAACTCAGGACAGACATTCCTGGAGATCCACATATGTATATATTGAAGATTTGGTCCCTAGTTTTTTGTTTTTTTGTTTTTGCCCGTTTTCAATTCTTCCCGTGGTTGTGGTAATTAATAATCTAACTTACTTTTTCATTCTTCTTGGTGATGATTTGCAAAGGGGGGGGGGGGGGGGGGTGGGGGGGGGGGGAGGGTTAGATAGCACAATTTATGGTGCGATAGTTGGTGCAGGGCTTTCAAGTCCTTTCTTTGCGAGAGAGTTGTTAGTTTCAACATTTTCGTAGAATTATCGGCAATGTGGTATCGGGTGTAAATATTGTTGATTCCAGTGACAGTACATGCGGTTATTGATGTGGTCACTCGTCCGTGTGGTCAGTATTAACAGATTTAAAGGCGAGATGATAAACTTCATTGTTCCGGGTTTTCTCCTATATGGTTGGGGGTTTTCTCCCATATGGTTGGGTCTCTTTCCGCAGGACCACCTGTCGAAAGCGTTGCCCAGAGCACGAACATCGTTAGTATTAAGGTGTCTACAGTGTTCGAGTGTCATCAACTACAGCTTCCACACTACACTATCATCATCATGATCAACTAAACACCTCTGGCTAGGGTATCTTATATATCCAGGTCTATCATCCACTACAGCTTCCACACTATCATCATCATAATCAACTAAACACCTCTAACTAAGGTGTCATCAGTGTCCTGGTCTATCATCCACTACAGCTTCCACACTATCATCATCATAATCAACTAGACACCTCTAACTAAGGTGTCTTCAGTGTTCACATTTGTCATCCACTACAGCTTCCACACTATCATCATCGCCATCAAGTGCCTTGAAGAAGCGTTGGTGACCATGCTTCTTCATGTCAAGTGATATCCATCAGTATGTATCTCTTAGGGCGTTGACATTTGTCCGTGCCACCACACATACTGTCAATAATCTTCTCTCGCTTTCTTCCTCTATCTCTCACTTCACAAATATCTCCAGATGTCACGTGTTCGAGCTTTTCTCTTCTCACACCGTGGGCAAATATTGGCGACTGTCTCTTTCTGATGTTAAGATGTCTTCAGTGTCCAGGTTTATCATCCACTACAGCTTCCACACTTTCATCATGATCAACTAATCACCTCTAACTAAGGTGTCATCAATGTCCAGGTGTCCACTATCATCATAGCCATCAAGTACCTTGTGTCACAGGTGGCAGGCATCACCTGGATCTTTTTTCCGGGGCATGCCGGTGTGCTGGAGAATGAACAGGCGGACAGATTGGCTGGCTCTGAAAAACTTGATGGAATATTGATGCATGACAAGGCAGACGTGGTTGCTGCCTTGTGGGAGCACGTGCACACCTCGAAGGAGCAAATGGATCACCATAGTCTGGCAAGAATGAGACAGCGAGGAGTGACGAGGGGATCTGGCCGACGCTCAACGCTCAGAGGAAAGGCGATACGGACATATAATCAGAGGATGGGGACAGAGCGTTTATGGGAATGCCCCGAATGCTGTGATGTCGGTTCCTAAAGCAATAAATCAATCAATCAATCAATCTTTCTGATGTTTGTGATAAACTGCCTTTATGTCGTAGCCTCTTTCAAAATACTTAGTTTGTTCATTTTTTGGCTGTCCAAGAAGCGTTCAGCATACATATGTCAAACCCCATCTGCCGAACTATGTGGTTCGGCAGATGGGGTTTGGCAGATGTATGCTGAACGCTACTTGGACAGCAAAAAAATGAACAAACTAAGTATTTTACAAAACAAAATCATAACTAGAAGAATATGAGAATGTCACACCAAACAATATGTCATCATTACTGCATGTTTATCAGTCTGTATCAGTGGCAAACAATGTCTGTACGCGTGTCGTCGTTACTGTTATTTTTATTGTTCATGGCAAAGACTTCTCTCGAAACATACGTCTGTGCTTGTGTCATGTTTGTGCGTTGTGTGAGTTTTGTATTCTATAAATGGTGTGTTTATTGTTCTCGATGAAGACGTTTATTGAAACGTGCATCTGTGAGTCTACCTTTGGTGTGAGCTTTCTGCTTCCATGTTACGGACGATTTTATTCTATAAATTGCGTTTTTATGTTGACGGATTCTGAGGTTTCCATTGTTTTCTTATTCTTTGTGAAATTTGCCAGATTTGTTGAAAGGATCGTGCAAAAATAATCGTGTCTAAAACCAGCCAATTATCCATTGTTTTCTCATTTTATGTGATTTTGATTTTTATTAGTTTTTTTCCCCCTAATGTTAATGATTCGCTTTCGTTCACGTGTTCAGTGTGTGGTGTTTTTCCCCGGCCATTCTTAGATTCTTCGCCAAATATTTCATGACTTTTCTTAAACCCAAAAAAAAATTGTATTTTAAAATAATGAGTAGAGACTACAACCAGGCATGATATTGATCACACATCCCCTGAAATTCCGAGTGCTCTATACAAATATGAGGCTAGCACCATGTTCCCATTATGTCTCAAATCTTGTCAAAAAGTTCCTACTATTTTTACTGACTACAACAGGACTAGATAGTTTTACATTGATTTCGATGGTATGAGGCGTCGGCCGTTCAGAAACCAATGGTTAATTATTGACGTAAAGGTTGATTGCAAGTACCTTTTTGTTCACAGCAGTACTACACTTTTACCACCAGAAAACCACTACTACTACTACTTCTACTACTACTACTACTACTACTACTACTACTACTACTACTACTACTACTACTACTACTACTACTACTACTGCTACTGTTGCTGATGCTGCTGCTGCTGTACAACTGCATCTGCTATGGATAATAATGATAATAAGGATATTCCAACTGTAAACATTATTCATCATCATCAAGTGTCATGCCGACTGGCATAGGCGTACATGACTTTCCACGTATCTCGGTCTTTGGTTTTCTGGATCAACTCTACTGCTGATATTCCTCCATGCCACTGTCGCAATCCATCCAGCATCATTTCTCTTGGTCTGCCTCTGCCTCTCTTCCCCTCGATCTTTCCAGTTGTCACAATGTTTTCCAATGTCTCTCTTCTCATCACATGACCAAAAAAAGTTGTTTGCCTCTTTCTCATTGTTGTATGTAATGTTTTAGTTTCTTTAGCCTCTTTCAGGCATTCGTTGTTAGTTACTTTGGCAGTCCAAGGAATTCACAACATTCGTCTCAGGAACCACATCTCTGTTGCTTCCAATCTCTTCCTAATTTGTTCATTTACATTCCAAGATTCACATCCATTCAGCAAAACATGTTCTATATAGCACCTCAGCACTTTCTTTCTTACATTCAATTATATTGACTTATTGCATAAGATATCCTTCATTTTCTGAAATGCAGCCTTTGCTTGCCTTATTCATCTCTTAATCTCTGTTGTGCATCTTTCATCTGATGTTATAAATGTCCCTAGATATTTTAAACTATCCACTTGGTGAAGAATTTTCCCGCCTATCTCTATTTCACATTTGGGTGTTACCTGTTTCTTTGATATCACCATTGTTACTGTTTTCTTTATATTCAAGGAGAGTCCTTTCTTTGCACTTTCTATTACTACAATGTTCAACAGTTGTTGCAGATCTTGTGCATTATCCGCCATCAATACCGTATTATCTGCATAGTGTATATTGTTTATATTATAACCTCTGAATATTACTCCTGGCTTTTCCTTGATCTCTCTCATTATTACTTCGCTATAGAGGGAGAAGAGATCCAGTGACAAAACACATCCTCGCTTACTCCCAGCTTTATGTGTTCATAATTTCCTTCTTTATTTCCCATTTTAATTGCTGCTGTTTGGTTCCAATAAATATTTTGTTTTATTAATCTGAGATCCTTCCCATCAATATTAATATCTTCCAACATTTTAATAATTCCATCATGTTTTACGTTATCAAATGCCTTAGTACGATGGTAAGTCAATAAGTAAGTCACAAATGGCTGTAGAAAAATAACTAAATATGATAACAACTTGAAACCAGTTTATTTTTTATACATACATTGTTCCTTTATTTCTAAACATAATTTCTACCAACATTGATGCATTTATCAAATCGTTTTATCAGTCCTACCAAACCGGCTGCATAGAACTGCGTGCTCTGTTTTCTAAATCACGTTTTCACTTCACATTCAACTTCGGCGCCATTCACGTCCTTGAGAAAATATGTTCTACCCAGCTATGCACCGCTTTACGGGACAAACATTTGTCAGCATAAACAGGAAGCATTTCCTTATGAATGTCTTTTGCAGGCAGTCCTTTTGCCCGCAAACACAAAAACGCACAACAGCACGTTGCTCTTTGGTTGTACACTCCGTAAGTACAGTCGCCATTTTGTTTATGCGCTGCGCATGCGCATGAGACACCTACCGCCACCTGATGAACGGGAATATAAATTTCGATGCTGCTATCACCTAATGACACCTGTAGAAAACACCAACTACATTTACCTGCCATCCCACAGAACTGTGTGACTTACTTATTGACTCGCCCTCGTATAAATCTATGCCGCACAAATATGTCTTTCTTTGTTTCTATTGATCTTACTAAAATAACTACTTTATTATGCTTTTTCTATTACTCCTATAGCTGTTAATTTACTAGTAGTAGTACCGATCAGAGGAGCGGCTGGCCGAGTGGCTAGAACGCCGGATTCTCCTTCGGGAGACCCGGGTTCGAATCCATGGTAAAGTGTGGGATTTTTTTTGTCGGGGACAAATAGAAAATCCTAACCTTCACAGTTCACGGCGACTGTACTACGCAAACGGCCGTAATTCCTCAGGCTCAAAGACCCCTTTGCAATACACCGCAAGGTACTCTATTAGCATTAAAAGACAGTTGACAGACAGTACCGATCAGAAGGCAACTGCAAACTCCTGAACGTAACCTTTCCTAGAAATCAGAAAAAGCAACAAAAACGATAAAAATGCTGAAATTGACGGCGACGTCCTCTAAAGGATGTGCAATTAACTATTTAGCTATTACAGTTGTTGCGAATAGCGATAAATACTACTACCCTTGCTATTGCTGTTGCGGCCACGAATACTACTATTACCACTACTACTGTTCCTGCTGCAACTATTAGTACTTCGAAGTGCACTGCTGTTTCTAGTACTTGTACTGCTGCTGCTGCTGCTGCTACTACTACTACTACTACTACTACTACTACTACTACTACTGCTACTACTGCTACTGCTACTACCACTACTACTACTACTACTACTACTACTACTACTACTACTTACTGCTACTACTACTACTACTACTACTGACTACTGCTACTACTACTACTGCTACTACTACTACTACTACTACTACTACTACTACTACTACTGCTACTACTACTACTACTACTACTACTACTACTACTACTACTACTACTGCTGCTACTACTACTACTACTACTACTACTACTACTACTACTACTACTACTACTACTACTACTACTACTACTGCTACTGCTACTACTACTACTACTACTACTACTACTACTACTACTACTACTACTACTACTACTACTACTACTACTGCTACTACTACTACTACTACTACTACTACTACTGCTACTACTACTACTACTACTACTACTGCTACTGCTACTGCTGCTGCTACTACTACTACTAATGCTAACACTAATACTAAGGCTACTACAGCTGCTACAGATGATGCTGCTTGCTCACTTCTTCCCTCATTATTTCATCGTTGTATTTCTTCACTTGCATTGTAAACTAATCTATTTATACCCACCAGTATGGCACAGCGCTATTTTATACCTAGATGGTTGGGCGCAATTTCATTCTATATAACTATTTTGTTTCCTTGACAATTTGTTCCCGCTATCGATAGTATTTTTGATTACATTGTTGTCTCGTGTGCCAAAATTATTATCGCCCTGCTTACCAAGCCAATACGATGCGTCTGGCTTCAATCTCCTCTATTATTGTGAATTATTCCCAGGCAGTGTTGTAAATAGGTCGATATAGACTTGTGACATTCGTTTCCGGTAGTTTATACATCTGCTCTGGAAATTGCATGTAAAGTATGGTGGCGTGGAAAAGTGGTGGTCACCCCATCTAATTAAATCCTGGCCTGACATGTATAAATATCTGAAGTATCACAACCGCTTCGGTGGCTTTTGCCATTAGGTGTCACCATTTTGCATAGTTTGTATATGAAGTATATTCTGTATATAGAATGCGTATGTTTTGTGTATATTTTACATATAGAATGTGTATGTTATGTATACATTTCACATATAGAATGTTGTAATTGTAATGTATAGTTTACATATAGAATGTGTGTGTTGTTAGTTGCACATCTTTTACAGGACGCCGCAGTCAACACAAGCATTTGTGTTTTGCTGTTTTTATCTCTTGTTAACTTTACGTTCAGTAGTTTGCCATTGATTTAATTGCGTTCGTAACCTCCTTCGCCAGGGAGCAGGCTTGTATGTTGTAAGTGTGTATATTTTACATAAAGAATGTATATGCTGTGTGTATATTTTGCATATACAATGTGTATATTATGTGCCTATTTATATACAGAATGTGTATGTTGTAAGTTGTGTATTTTATATATAGAATGTGTATATTGTAAATGTGTCTTTGTTAGATAGAATGTATATGTTGTAAGGGTTATGTATATTTTACATATAGAATGTATATGTTATAAGTGTGATGTATATTTTACATAAAAAATGTATATGTTGAAAGTGTGATGTATATTTTACATAAAGAATGTATATATTGTAAGTGTGATCTATTATTATATTTTACATATAGAATGTGCATGTTGTAAATTGTATATTTTACATATAGAGTGTGTATATTGTAAGTGTGCATATTTTACATTTATAATGTATATTTTTTAAGTGTGGTGTAAATTTTACATATAAAATGTGTATGTTGCGTGTGTATTTTACATATATAATTTGTATGTTGTAAGTGTGGTATATATTTGCATACATAATGTGTATATTTGCATATTGTATGTATAGAATGTGATTGTCCTCAGTGTTATTTATATTTTACACATAGAATGTGTATGTATGTTGTATATTGTGTGTGTGTGTGTGATTTATATTTTATATATCTGATGTATACTGTATATGACTGGCACCTTGCCGTCTAGATAAATGATAGTTTAATAAAATGGAGTTATACCTCTCTATAGCACAGAGCCTGGAAGAATTTAGAGACCATGTTTTGCCAATGAAGCTTGATCCCTCTCTCGGACTGCCTAGCTTACTCCATTGAAAGGTACCGCCAATACGTCTGGAACAAGACTAACTGCAGAAGCAATGGCTTCTAATGGAGCTTCCATCTTTGACCAGTTGCTGACCAAGTCTTTGGGCCTGGTCTGCCCTGAAATGACATTCAGTTTTTAGGTTGCATTTACTTTCACTAGAATAAGACTTGTACCCTGCCAGTTGCGGTCCTCCACCCGAAGCCATTAGCTCCATGTGGTGTGTCGGGTTTGGTGAGCGCCGCCCAATATTCGGCGTTAACAGAATGCAGGTAGTCCTGTCTTCTGTCAAACAGTAGCTCAGTCATATACAGTACTGTATATAACGAACGTATATATTGTATGTCTGATGTATGTTGTATATAATTAATGTATATAGTTTAAGTCTGATATACATTGTATATGTAGAAGGTGTAAGTTATAAGTCTGATGCATATTGTATATAAATAACGTGTATGTGGTAAATCTGATGTCTATTGTATGTATGTATAGAATGTGTATGTCGTAAATCTGATGTCTGTTGTATGTATGTATGTATAGAATGTGTATGTCGTAAATCTGATGTCTGTTGTATGTATGTATAAAATGTGTATGTCGTAAATCTGATGTCTATTGTATGTATAAAATGTGTATGTCGTAAATCTGATGTCTGTTGTATGTATGTTTAGAATGTGTATGGTGCTCTGGTAGCCAGCTTCTGTTGCTTTCTTGCTTGGCAATGACCATACTGGCTGCTTCTCTTTGCAGTTGTCTGAATAAAGAGATCTTCTGCATATCATGGCTAATTTGAGAACTTTGCACATTGTCTGTTGGCTGCTCTAAGGCGTTCATATTACCCTGGTTGATAAACTAAACGGGTACCCCACCTTGCCCAAGTGTTTTCCGTAGGCTGAGGGAAGACAAGAGGTGTCTAATAGTTTTACCATGTGTGGGTTCTGGTATATACACCGATGGAAACATTTGCTGGATTGTGCACACTCCCTTGTTGAGGGTCTCCACGTTCAATCTATTCAAGTAGATTGGAGCAGTTGTGTATATGTAATGGCGGTGATGTTTTACAATTCCAATTCTGGGATCTGAAATTTTAACAGCTGTGGAGAACCTTCAGCAGAGGTTAGAGGTCATGTCCACGGACGGACTGGACGCTTTGAACTCATGCGTAGTCCATATAAGGGGTTACTACTTCTAGTGTACTGAACTGATTATTTGAAAGTGGATTAGCTTTCCTTATTACCAGTGTCCTACACCATCAAGTAAACCCATTACAATTTACGTTCTCAAGTCAAGGACGAGAAGTCTTCTTGACTGGTGTAAGGGTTGAACCCGCTACCTCGATATCAGCAAACCGGAAGTTTAAGAGCGAGGGCTCGTATCCATTCGGTCATGCTGACCTCCGGACTGGGTCTAGAAATAGTGGTTGCTATGACTACAAGTCATTAACATTAGTGACATATTGGCTAATGTGTAAGGGGGCCCACTTCAAAGGGGAGGGCCCAGAGGACC